>VOMN01044312.1:0-66763 GCA_014899125.1 Orchestia grillus
CAGTAACTCAGAATATCTCGCACCGAAAGAGTAGGGATCATTTAATATGGACGTAGGAGAACGAGCAATCTATGCACAAGGTGTGTTCCCACACAAGATCACCTGCGCTTAGAAACAGCAAATTAAGAAGGAAGGGGAAGAGAAAAGATATAAGAAATAGCGAAGGAATGAAAACGGGAAGAAGCAAGCGGGCACGAAGAATAGAAGTCTCAAAGGCCTATCTAAAGCTGAAGTAGTCAAACAGTGCTCCCCTGGGGGCACTAGTCCCCATAGGATAGGATAGACTAACCTATTCCTATTGCCTATGGCCTATCCTATGCCCCCTGGGAGGGCGCTCAACACTAACGAGAACAGACTTCGTTAGTGTGCATATCCTCTCTTTTAAGAACACGTATCTACCCAGCTTTTATGAGCGGCGAAGTCCTCAAGTGAGCTCAAGTCAATTTGAAGGTGCTCTATCATTGTATGCACCATGGGAATAATGAAATATGTAGTTGAAGTGAGTACTCTAAATGAAAAATTGAGCAGTGAAGCAGGCTGATGAAGTACCAACACAAGTGTAGGAAATGTGTTGCATAATACTCCTACCTCCTCTCAGGAAAGAGGAAAAAGACTGAAGATATAGTATATTTTTAAAAGGAAATATCCTTGGTTTGAGCAAAATTGGGAATATCCTTTGCTAATTTGACTTTGGGCAACAGAAGGAATTTCCAAGATAGGTCTGCCAGCAGCACAAGCACAAACAACAAATAGTGCCCTCAGGCATGATTGGGAGCAGTTCAAAATCCTTTCCTATCTCGTTTGACGAAGGCCAGTCTATAAGATGTGCGAGAGGGTGACTCTCTTCTACGCATCTCAGTTTTATTCAAGAACTAAAAACATTTATGTAGGAATAGGGGTCCACCCAATCTAATACTTCAACAAATCGTTAGTATCAAATGTTCGGACGTTAAAACATGGTATAAACTATAATTATGTTGTAAATTAAATTTTTTCCGACTGTTAAGCTAACACTCGTACATTCGAATCTGGCATCTAGAAACGTCTAGACGCCTTTCGTTGATCATGTACATTTAATTAATTCCCTCTACCCATATTTGAATTTTACATGAAAATAAAATGAGAGAGTGCAGGCGTGCGAGCACCCCACATTCCACGTCAGCCCTGCCGCAGTTGTGGCAGGCAACACACGCGGCGCAAGTCGCAATGTTTTCGTTCGCAGAAACGCAAAAAATTCTTACTAAAGCATAAAAAAGTAGAAACTTGGTGGATTTTCAACGCAGAGAATACGTTAATAGATCACCGAGTATTATGCATTGTTAAAGCCTAATACATCACAGGTCTGAGGGAGGAACATGAAAGGTGAGGAACATGAAAGGTAAGGAACATGAAAGGTGATGAACATGGAAGGTTAGGAACATGAAAGGTTAGGAACATGAAAGGTGAGGAACATGAAAGGTGAGGAACATGAAAGGTAAGGAACATGGAAGGTTAGGAACATGGAAGATAAGGAACATGGAAGGTTAGGAACATGAAATGAGAGGGAAAGAGCCCATCGAATACACTCTGCCTACAACGGATTTCTACAACGTGTGACTGCTGAGTCTACGAGCCGCTCTGGACAGTCAAAGATGAGGAACAACAGCACTAGAATCTGCAGTGAAGGACTCCATTTAAAATGTCTCCTTCCCCGCCATCGCAATAAGACACTTCCATCAGACACGCGGAGTCTCGCGGGCAGAGTTTCATTATTTCGCCAAAAAATATTAAACCTAAAGTTACTATTAGCAATGTCTGGCAGAGCCCGTGCAATCTCGTAACCAAAAAATCCCATTACAGGTAATCAGTTAGGAAAGAAATGAGGTTTATTATCGAATCAGGTCACGCTAAGTCAGCGCTCCAACATCTGATAAATTATTTTTATCAATAGAAAAACAAGTCAATTGCTGTGACTTCGGAATAAGACGGGTTCCAATCAAAACGTGTTTTGTAAAATTCTGGATTGGATTACTGTGTCTGGAGTTACTCTTCTAACGTAATCTGTAGTGAATAGGAAGCGTCAATAATATCAGGTGGAGACAACAGTCCACCCGCAGCCAAACTATCCTCGTGGGTTTGAAGCAAAACCAACTTATGCATACCACATCAAAACAGAAGCTGGGGCCGCATTATCAAAACTATCGTAAGTTATCAGACTTACGTGAAAAACTTGCGTCCAGCGTATGCTATAAATCAGCGTAACTTTAGCATTATCAAAGACGTTTTAGCATAAACTTATGCAAAAACGGGAGTATCGAAACCCTTTGGTCGATAGCCTATCAGAGGTCCGGGATTTGTAAATATTGTAAATATGTAGATGTAAATATTGCACGTGGCAACGGACGCGGAGCGACAGCGAAAGATTGTTACATGACGAAATTATGGCTATAATTAATTTCAAAGGAAGCTTCACCGAAATGAGGGTCTTTATTTACTTAAAACTAGATTCCATGGCAATTCCTACTAAATAATGACACTTGATTGCCTCTAGATTATAAGGATAAGAATGCCCATCAATTTATGACTGGAAAAATAAACGTTATGTACCTGAGCTAGAAATTTGTATTATTTTAATACACTAATCAAATACGATTTTTTTCTTTATATGAAAAAAGCATACATTATGAAGTTCTTATAAAAATAACGCAAATCACAATAGCAAGTAAATTGTAACCACCGAAATTAACACTTCACAATTACTACATACGTTCAACACAAATTTTTTTTAAACGCATAGCTATCCCCTGAAAATTTCGGCCAGTAGCTTGTGTGTATATGCACTTACGTTCAACGTAACTCCACTTACGGGAGCTCTGAGGAACTGCAAAGTTACAGGGAAGTTACGTGAAAATCTCGAGCGCAATTGGTTTGATAACAGCACACATATTAGCTAAGTTCACATAGCTGGACTTACGCTACCAGCTGATCGCTGCGACCTCGTAACTAGTTTTGATAATACGGCCCCTGGTCAAGTAATATATTTAGACTGCGTAGCCGGGCACCTTAAAAAATCGACAGACCACATAAATTGAGATAAGAACCTCATAAACCGATCTGAGGATCAGATTGAGAGCCGTTCACGGAAGAAACACTGCTGGCAGACGTGGTGCTCAAATTTAAATTTGTCAGCGATATTTGTAGTTCAACTCTAAAGTAGAGTTTCCCGACCGAGGTTCTGCAAGAGGAACGTAAAGGTCCCGCAACAATAAGGGAGATGAACTAATGCATTTTAGAATTTATATTTCTTAATTTCATATACGTACTATTACTAAACACTCACAATATACTGCATCTTAGTTTCGGGAGTATTGTAATATATAAATATATATATCATATCTAACCTTATTCCTTAACACTTCGACTACGATTCTCCACACAGGTAAAATAACATGGCGATAAATATCTCAACCGTGAATTTAAAAACGAAGGATTTTGGATACTCTATTAATTTTTTTTCTACTCAGAACTAGCTTATTCGATTGATGAACTCAAATTTTGACGAAAACTCGAAAATTTGTATTCATACATGATAGTGCTTTGGTAACATTAGTTAGGTTAGATGATCGTGTGTACCATATATGACCCACTCCGGAGGCGAAGTGTTAATCAAGAGTTAAAACGCAAATGTTATGCATTAGAGTTCGATGCAATATTCCTAAAGCGTGACAAGTGAAGAAACTCAGAAATAAACCAGCTAAATTAACATGTTGAACAAGTATTTGAAGTGGTGGCGAGCTACCGTGATCATTGAGGGAAGGCTTATGCTAGTGAAATAAAATACTTTCGAGTGCTCAGATGCAAGTGGGGTGGACGTTACTATTACCTTAAGTTTGATTTACGTATGGGATAGTTAGCTTCTGCAGAGTGAACTCTAATGTTACCATTGGGTGGTGAAGCTAGAGGCTTTCCAGGGCAATAGGATATCCTTTTATGCTCAGCAACACTGTGTGCAGATGACGTTTGGTCTCTCCACAATAAGTAGAAACACACTGGCCACACGAACACTAACATACAACGTTGCTTCGCATTCAAGTAGGAATACCATCCTTTACTCGGGAGAATCTTCTAACAAATTTTTCTATTGAAGATACGCTCTAAAGCTCTAGATTTTTGTAAATTTTATAGAAAGAAGAAGTATCAACAGCTTTCTAAATATCTTTCATTAGGAGGTCTAGGTTTCCCGCAACGAAACCTATGCGAGATAGTTAACCCCAAACACGTAACCGCTATTCTTGATTACTGAAAATAACAAATTTGGTGGAGCTAATTTCAAAGAATCGTATAATGAGCTCAAGGTTGAAGTCTAGATAAGGGTAAAACTCAGCATATTTGTCACTTGGAAACTTCCGCACTTTTTCGTTGGACATATCCAGCTATTAATTAAACCATATTTCTACAGGTCGTACGTACTTTCAACCAACGATCATTTTAAACAGAACTGAATTGTGATGCGCCCTGGCAATTAGTTCTGTGAAGCAGGAGCACAGACACACACGTGTACACAGCTATACCCACACCCACCCCATCCTGAAGCACGAGGGCTACTGATGAGAGCATAACCCGCACACCTGCGATGCAGCGTCTGCCAGCGTGTGGACGCTGCAGTCAGGCTGGACCCCGCTGGAATTCGGTAGGATTATGTCCACTGCTTGGTACGTGAGGCAGCGAAGGTCATTTACTGCACGTGGCTCAATGCTCAGAAATTCGGAGTCTTTCTTCATGCATAACGTCATATACTAAAGCACAATGATAAAAATAAGATAAGGGAGAACTGTTAACTCAAAATTGATAGTGTATGGAATGGGACATGAGAGAATAATTCAGTTTTTTTTAGTACCGCTAGTTCACACTCCAAGTCAGATAAGTGAACGTAGAAATATTCCGTAGAAAAATGACTAAACAAATATTTCACGTAAACGCATTTCAAATAGATTAGAGTATGCAGTGTCGTTGGAATTACTATTAATAATTAAATTGATATTAAAAACTGCCAACAAGCAGTCGTGGATTACAGTGCCCAGAGTTTTTTTGAGGTTTGGAAAACTAAAATCGTACTTCCTACAGCACTTATTAAACTTAGTAAAAATTGAACTCAGTAAGAATTTATGCCCGAAGTTGGTTACATTTCTAAATAGTTTTTTGAATCAATTTCACAGATTACCCAAAATTAGAAAATGGAGGATTTCACACAGGTAAAATGGTCCTTTAGGCAGCCACGCATGCGCAGTCCTCTCTCGGGCACCACTCCTGAGGAATAATTCCTATGCGTTAACCGACGAAAATAGACACCGTCAGCCAACCGACCCTACACCCTTGTTGCCTTTCAAACTGAAATACCTACGCTGACCGCTAAGTCCCCTAGTCCTCCTTCAGCTCACACGTAGAAGAGGGGCGGGTTTCCATTAGATAAAGTAAAGGTACACAAAAACCCCGTTCCTAACGTTGCTGATCGATATGAAAGACGATTTGAACAAGTTGACTTTCCAATAAAAATATGCAATGAAATACTACTTTAGCAAGGCGCACTCTCAGTATAAATAGCGCTACGCTTTCACTTCAACCGTTGTTTGTGCATGAGCCGTAATATGACAGAGCAAGTACAAAACTGCAAATTGGGAAGAAAAATAAACGTATCTAAAAGCTCATATGCGATTAAATAGCATCCCTGAAATAACATTATTAGAACTTGCAGACATACACGATGTTTATATTGCGTGCAGTTTAGAAGTTACAGACAAAGAGAGAAACCAGGCATTAGGTGAAATGCCTAAACAAGGCATGTAGTGGAACCAGACATTATGTGAAATGCTTAAACAAGGCTTGTAGTGAAACGAGACATTATGTGAAATGCTTAAACAAGGCATGTAGCGAAACGAGACATTATGTGAAATGCTTAAACAAGGCATGTAGTGGAACCAGACATTATGTGAAATGCTTAAACAAGGCATGTAGTAGAACCAGACATTATGTGAAATGCTTAAACAAGGCATGCAGTGAAACGAGACATTATGTGAAATGCTTAAACAAGGCATGTAGTGAAACCAGACATTATGTGAAATTCTTAAAAGCATGTAGTGGAACCAGACATTATGTGAAATGCTTAAAACAAGGCATGTAGTGGAACCAAGCATGTTAAGTGCTTAATTAAACAGGGCATATAGTGGAACCAGGCATTAGATGAAATGCCCAAATATTTCAGGCATTACATGAAATGAAACGACTTAGATTAGGTTAGGTTGAGCAATATTGCGTAATGCAGGATGTCCCATAGAAAGTACCCGATTTCAAAATGCTGTAGCAAGTGAAGTATTAGTGCTAGAAGGCTGAGATAGGTTTTATTAGAAAGAGCAAGATTCATGATTTTATTTGGTATCATACATACAATTATAAGGAACACGTAACACATCTGTGGAACTTCAATTTTGTTCGTGGCTGGTTAGGATAAAAAAAATACCACAACTAACAGTCGAACAGAGAAAATTTGTCGTGGATGAAATGATTAAACATGGATTCGTAATAAAAATAATTCCTCGATTATTCGTTAGTTTAAAGCTTCTTATCCAAATGAAATGTTATACAAAGAGCGAAAAGGAGAAGAGACCATTTAATATGGACTGAATAAAACGTGGAATCTATACACAGGTGTTCCCACATCGAATTCCGTACACATGCAGAGAGCATATTAAGAAGGAAGAGAAAGAAAAAACAAAGAAGAAATAGAAAAGGTGTGGAAATTGAAAGAAGCAAATGGTGCACGAAAGTTAGAAGTCCCGAAGGCCTATCTATGTATAGCTGAGGTAACCAACAGTACTCCCCTAAGGTCTTCAGTTCCTAAAGCATAAGATAGACAAACCTAACTAACCTAACTCTAATGCCTATCCTATGCCCCCTGAGGGGACAATTCGTCGATATCCAGCAGAATGTGGAATGCAATTACCTAGAAGAACAGTTCAAACCAATAACTCTGTGTGGGGGGTGTTCATGGCACAGTTCGTAATTTAAAAAAAGAAATTAAGGCCATCCAAAAACAGAGGAGAAAAACGAACAATAAAATGGTAATGATTTTAATTACTGATGATGAAACGAAACCAGTGAGAAAATTGTCTGTTGAGATAGAGGTTAAACAACACGGTTCATCGTAGTCTCTGCACACACTTTAATTTAAAACCACATAAAATGAAATGTCATCAACAACTGACATCGCAGGACGTGGATCGGAGGTCATAATTATGTTGTTCGTTTTGATACGTGTGTTGAGCCCGGTGGCTGTCATGTCAAAAGTTAAGCACGAAATAATTCTTCTTTAATCTTTCTCTCTTTAACAAAACCTCTTTCAACCTTCTGACACTAATCGTTGCTATAAAAATTTCTTTTTGTTTTATAATTGTTTTATACTTATTTATTTTATTATCTTGAAGAAAAGCATGTTAGATAGTTCGCTAAACTGCTAACGAAAGCAAAGTATTAGAATTATTTTTTTTCCTTTTGTTCACTGACAAAGATACGACAAATTATGGTTTAAACACAGGTTTTAACCCATGACCAAAACACGAGTGAAATTTTCTTACATAGTGTTACGAACGAGCTTAAAACCACACTGTGGGGCACCACTTCCTGGGGGCTACTGATCATGCCTCGGGCCCAACAAAGCTGCTTAGTGCAAGGAGTACACACGAATTTCGTAACTTATAAGCAGCCCTTTTGAGAGACAACTAAGTTAGCTCCAACGGAGAACTCATGGTTTCCTTCGGTCTAAATAAGGAAAGATTCCATAACAGAATTAACTAAGATTAAATAGAGTTAAAGAAAAGGTTTCACAAAGTACCGCTGCTCTCTCTGTCTTTGGGACAGTCGGCTGCGCCCAAGCATTATATAAAGTAACGTGGCAGCTGTGAAGTAAAGTCGTAGTTGTAATATGACGGGGCAGATGAGCAGAAGGACTGCGGGGTCTATGAGCATATTCGGGCCTGGATAGACAAAATGTCCAAGAAAATCCTCTGGTGGCCATGCACAATGCGCTGCTTCCTCCTCTTCATATCGAGTTTAAGCTAATGAAGAATTTTGAGGAGGTTATGATCCAAATAGCGCTCCCTCCAAGCTCTTGAGTGTTCTATTCCTATCTCCGAGTTCTGTTTAGCTCGAGCGGAGCATCGTTGTCGGGCTTCAGTTCCGCGAGGAGTTGAAGAATAATAAATTCTTAAAATTTATTTTAACTCATGCACTGGAATGGATGAGTCGACTCATTTTGACCGACTTAGTACTTCTCAACTATGGGTAAGCAAACCCACCAAATTTTCGATTTCAAATAGAAGTGCTTGAAATAGGTGTAGTTGTCTTTTTTGACCTCTCCCTGTAAAGGCCAACCATTTCCGAGTGTACGTTGAAAAATTACAACAATCACCTGAACATACCACATGTTTGTCAAAAAACCTTGCAGTGGTAGGGTGCAAAGAAACTGAGAGCATGGAAAGCATTACAGTCAGTCTGCCGTGGCTTCCTTTATAACACTCGGACACTGAATTACGAAGAGTGCATCGAAAAATTATTACCGTCTTATGAGGGTATGGGATACCGTATGTCAATCAAAATTAACTTTGTCCAATCTTATCATGAGTGTGGAGCAGTCTCTCTTAAATGCGGAACAGGGAATGATAAGCATGTGAAAAGGTTCCGCAAAGATATTTCTAAAAGACGGAGCAACAACCGAGGCAAGTGGAACCCCAGAACGATAGGAAATGCTCTCGCGTGACGTCCTAGAGGCAAGTACACCACATCGTCCAAAAAAAAAACATTCCCGTCTGCTGTACTATGATTTGTGAGTATTTTAATATGCAATTAATTTAGTTCCATTAATGTTCTGTGTCTTTCAGTATTTTCCCTAATATGCGTGTTTACCAGAAGAAACACAAGGTAATTTGAATTCATATGCACTATAACGGAAATGGGGCACGCAACAGTAAAAATAAAATGCAGGTGATAGAGGAAAATTGTCCATTAATTCGAGTTCACACCAAAAATAGTAAAAAGCTCCTCACATCCTTGTCAGGGAAATTTTTTCTGGGTGAACTAGTGTTAAAAGTACGTAGGTGCTAGGTTATTAGTCTCAACAATCCTGATAGCTCAAACGTGCTTTCTCTGGAAATTAATAGTTCTAAGTTCCTAAGAATAAAGAGGTATCGGACACACAAATAAATGAATGGCCTATTGCTTTGTATACATCGAAGTCCTGGTCAAAACATGAAGCCAAACGCATGTGCAGTCGCGTTAAACATCAGAGCACACGCAAGCTCTCATCCGCTGCAAATAAACGATGTAAAAATGCACTCCATACATGCGATTAGGACCGGAAACCGGATTTTGGCTATACTGCACTCGCCGCTGTCAGTTTCACATCAACGCCATGAGCGCAAGAAAAACATGCGCATGCGCATACAATTCCCAATGATTATTTTCAGTGGCCTTACAGCATGAAACCCGGAAAACACGCTCACACGTACGAGTCAGAGAGCAGCAAATTTAGCGGGACAACATCGTGGTTTTATTTTTTGTTTTTCACAAAAATGTACCAAGCGAGCGGACACATCAGCCCGGTACATATATCAGCCTTCAGTCAGAAATCACGCGACCTAATCGAAAATAGGACAATTATAATAAAATCAAAGAAATTTCTAAGTTATTCAAAGGCAAGGATTAAATTTCCCAACGTATACCATACGAAATGATAGTTCTGTCGCAGAATCGCAGAATCACTTGAAGTTATTTCTGCACATTGGAATAAAAACGCTAATGTAAGCTCTCCCTAGAAGCAATTAAGAAGGTTAAATGAAGCATAATACTTTGCTCACTCTCACATAGACTAGAAAAGTTTTCATTTGAATACCCCACAACGATAACTCGGTGAAATTATACATTCTGTAAACAGTATTTACGTAACCCTAAATTCACTCAAATGATCATGAAAAAGCATAGTTGCGAAAAAGTACTGGAGCTAGAAGTGACGCAATCAGGATGTTGTTGCAAGTAAATATTAGTAGTTCAAGGAAGTTTTGAGCAAATAACACGTGAACCTGATGCAGCAACTATGCCCGTAACGGTCCCCGTGGCTGCTGGTGTGTTGCCGCGTCACTCCACAGTAATTTGTCTGTGCCTTTGTCACCGTTCGCGCTCAAAATTGCAAGCCTTATTTGGAATTTCAAAAAGCGTCGACTTTCTCTACGCATCGAAGCCCACTTTCGATTTATTTTCTAGCTTCAGGGAGGGAGAAAACGCTGAAGGAGGTTCAAGCTAATTATTTGTGTTTTGTTTATGAAAACATCAAAATATTGCTGTGCAGAGTACAAAAAGTGGTTGTAAAAAGGTCGAATAAGGGGTTGAACCAATTTTTACTTGATAATGGTTGAGGATACTAGTGTGTAAAAATGATGCTGGAGATTTTTGGAATCGATTGAGACATCCGAGGCAGACTAAAATCATTTAGTTCGAGTTTATATAAGAAATCATATGAGGACAACCGACAATCCATGCTCACTTGTTCTCAACTAAGGTGTTCGCAAAGCGTCAATAAGACTTTAAAACGTTCTCAAAAGGTAGGGATCTCAGGAAACTGAGATCCCTACTGTTGGGGTTACCATTAAAATGGTAACCCCAACAATTTCTCAACTCTTGCACGCGAGGCATCTAACGTTGACGGTGCGCGCCAGGCATGTACCTAGAGCTTGACGCAATTACATTTTTGTGACCTCTGAAGCCACTCTATTCTCTAGGCTGGTTTCCTCCGTGGCAAATTCACACAACTTCTCAAATCATTCTTTTAAAATGATCGTCTATCAGAAAAATCGGCCTCATATTGACTGTAAATTGATGCCTAAGAAGTAAAAATCAAACGCAATAGAAAAATGGAAATATGAAATAACTCGTATCTCTTGAATTATCTCGATTCAATAGTGAATGACTCCATAAAATACCAAAATTCTCGCTAAAAATTAGTAAATACTATGATAAGCTTCTTGAAGCCATTACTCGTGAAAAGACGTGAGCAAGTACATGATAACGAAGCAAATATTTACAGTTCCGTAAATCCGATAACGCCCTACTTGAACGACGAGGCTGATGCGGTCCCCTACTGAATCACATCGCCTAATGACCCTGCAGTCTAACACGTGCACTCTTGGCGTCAAAACCCATTCAAAATTATTTTAAAATCTTCACTTGAATCTTTTCGTGAACTTCAATTATTGTTTATCCTTTAGAATCGAATAAAATTACAACTCAACTGAATCAATTCGTTGCTCGATCGTATTTTCTTGGGAGGACTACTGCACTTCATTTATCAACACAGCAAGTGTTTAACACGTGTCTGCATCGCAAGCAACTGAGGTTTTTACGAACGTATCTCTAAACGTACCTCCAACTTAACTTGGTAAGGAAGTCAAATTTCAGAGTTATAACTAGAATTATTCGTTTTCTTCGAAACGACATCGCGCACTACGCTAAAGAAAATCAACAGTTACCGTACAGACTAATGAATAATGAAAAGTTTCCACGATGTTTGAACTAAACGAGAAAATGCTAAAACAATATTTACGTAGGAACATCAGTCCTATCAATTTTAGCAGTTTATTCAACATGGAATCTCCGCAGAACTTTATGCGTCGACCAAATGCTGAAATAACAGATCAGTACGGAACATATAACGCAGCATTAAATTACGCGCAATTTTTCAGTCGTAATAAAACAAAGTCAAAAAACGAATTCTGTTCCTAATAAATCCATCAGAAAAAGATGCAACTAATAATTTTAAACCATGCGGGTAACATCGTCCTAACACTAGTGGCAGTAAGGATAGACTATGGCGCAACAATTCGTAGTTAACGAATGCAAGAAACGACCCATGCTTTCCTTCTGAACTCTAGAGTAAATAGGTAAAAAATAATTTGATTCGAAAAAGAACGACAAGTTACGATCTTTGGACTACCAAAGCGCACACAAATAAACCATTTTTAATCCATTGGCGTATACATAGTTCCATAATAATACAATCAAAATGGAAACCCAATTGGAAAATCCAACACTAGGTCTATGCCAATAATCTAACTTAATTCTCATGAAATATTTTGAAACATGAACTCAATTACCGCAGAACTCATTGAAAAATTACTGTACATTGTAGGTCCCATGAAAATTTGTGATTGCATTCGGTGTTCAAGCGAAATACACATGTCACTGAACGTTACAACGTTACAAGCGACTATTGGACACATACGAGCGACTCTATTGGAATTCATTCCACCTGTACGTACAAGAAACTCTGGAAAAGACAGTATCGTTATATGTAAAAAATATCCGTGGACCATAAATTTTCTGTCATATGTTTGAAATGATAAACTGAAGCAATATTGTTACCTGGTTTTTATTGAAATTTATGCTGAACCTTTTTAATACTCGTTGCAAGACAAGAGCCCCTAGTTTGAAACTGGTGCCAGAAATTTGCGTTCTGTATGAAGGATTTTGTTCAAGATCTCACCATGCATCCCCTTCTCATCTACAGTCCGTTCATAGCATCTCATATGCAGGACGCGAACATTATTTCTTACATTCATTCGAAACATATAAAAATATTGCAAAAGATCTAAAGCTATGAAACTATTAAAATTCCACTGAGTGACTTAGGTTTACTTGAGTTACTGGAAACTAAGGCTCAAATCAATTCCACCAGTACCACCAAGACCTCCGACCTATGTATAGTGTAATTCTCCAAATAGCCTCATTGAAATAGATTTGGATTGACAGGACGCTATTCTGAAAAATAGGGAATTTTTAAATCTCATAATATTTCAAGGTACTTAAGCATGTCAAATATACATGAGAACAATGATTATCTTGCAGAGTATAATAAATAACATAATAAGACGTGTTAGCGTAGTAAAGTACCAGCGAAAAACACCGAGAAAAGAACAGAGTGCTGCTCTCAGAAACAGGATGTCAGTAATGAACTAGAAACTAGTTTTTTTGACGTGTAACGATATGAATACAATGACGAGTTCTATGCACTGCAATATTGCTTTTTTGCGACGACATCAGTGAGATCGATCGCTCCAATTAAGCGAGATCTTATCACAAGTGAGCTGAACATTTGTGACGCAGCATCACGTAAGCAGCTATCTCGGCGTTCCGTGAATCGAAGACTTATCAAGAGCGCATAAAATAATTTAACTGATATGTTTGTTAAAGTTTCCGCTACAAAAACGTATCAGAAATGTAACTTTATCTTTTATACTATGCGTTAGGAAGAAGAGCAGCCCAATCATCTTACGTCTAATAAGATTCCGTGCTGTCGAACTTTGAAAAAACACCTCATTATTCTTGGAACCCCTCATAAACGTACATACGCAGAACGTCAGAGCTTTCGAAGTCTTTTTCTGCTGTCAATATAGCATACTGGTAAAACAAAGTTCACCTTGTAGGAAAAGGCACGCAAGATTAAAGAAAATGAATTTTATTACTTTCAGATCATTCGCGACAGTAACAGTCGATTAAACGAAAGTTCTTTAATAATTTCAAAAGCTCTTGATGTAAACATCACATCCGTATCGGAGTCGACGCTCGGTAGACGGTGTTTGTTAGAACGAGTACGGCAGTTGACAAATAACTCCCTGCCAAACACCTCTCGCCTGGCTTGAACTGAGGCAATCAGCATGGATGGTTGCGCCATAGCGTTAGACTGAAAACACAACGTGAAGTTCTATGTACAATGTGAATTTTGAGCTTTTTTACAGCCTTTGAAGTGAGCAAGCTTTCAAATAATCCAACAATGCTTATTTCTCAAGGCAAAATTATAGCACTAAACTACTGCTGTTAGAATTAGTTCACTCCGTGTATGCATATTGACGTGTTGAACTACAATTTAGTATTTTTCTTCTTCTTAAACATTAGAAAAACGTTTATCTACGAGGGACTATAAATTCAAATTATTTCATTAAAAACAATTGAAAAATCTAATTTATACGAACTAGCCTTATTTTTCTCCGTTTAGAGTATTTACAATCTTGATAATTTTTCATATATTCAAACAGGGGAAAACTCTGGCATGGATCCCACAACGGTCTTGAGGCGATCCTCCGAAATGACAATGTTCGTAACAACATGCAGCATAATCTGTATTCCTTGAAATTAAGTGTTATTTCCCAACGCCTAACAGCGTAAAATAATATAAAATATCTATTATTCCACTAAAACTTTGATTCTGTAATATACTTGAATTGTATCTATTACTACCATTAGATTGATGAAAGGGAAATTAAAAAATTCATTGACCTGACAACAGACGCAAAGTTCTAAAATTGAGAGTTTTTCCAACTATCCTTAGTTAAAAAGAAATGGGAAATTATGGTTTATACTTAGAATGAATAGAAAAGTGAAATTTTGTTACACCGCTTAACTGAAGCGTCGTACACGAGTAAAATCTAATATTGCTTGCAGTTATGTTTCATTCATTTTCTAACAAAATGTACTCTTCTAAAATGAAAATTAATTTAAAACATTAAGCATTAAAATTTTCCAGGAATGCTATGCTAAATGCCGCACATGTTTGTACACTTGACTTCAAAAACGGCACAGCAGCGGAGCCTGCTCACATTTCTCTTCACATTGTGACCAACTTCCAGGGAAGAAGCAGTGTTTCCCAGTACTTTCCTAGCTTCCAGCTACCATTTTTATGCAAGGCATAACACACATCAGAAAAAATGCATCAACCACGTAGAAAGATGTCTGTAGCGCTGACAGAAGGCAATGCAAATGTGCTAGAGTTAGGAAATGAATCGCGGGGGCGAAATTTGGGTAAGTCGTTCTCTCCCATCTATCAGTAAAAGTTGTCAACTTACGCCATCAAAAAATATGTACTAAAGTTAACCTATTTCGTTGGCATCGGATTACTTGCCCTATCACAAGGAAATATTTAAATCAATTAGTTCATTTGTCTCATTTTTACTTAAAGGAAAAATAAATTTAGAATATCTGAGAAACTATTCCGCTATACATGTTGTGCCACTACAAGTTAATGGTATTCATTTATACAAAGAGGAGAGCCATAAAACCATCATAGACGATATTTTTCTCGTGAATTATGTTCCAAATTTTCACAGGATCCCAGAGATGCAAGAATTTGAGTACGCCGGGGTCAAAAGTTACAGGGGGCGCATTGTGACAGCGCATTGGTTCGTTTTCCGTTAATGATATTGATCCCTTCTTGCACCTCAGCGCTCGAAAGTAGTTCGCACACAAGCTAAAGTTGTTCATTGCAAACGCAGATACGTAAGAAGTGGGATCAAAATCATTAAGAGGAATTAATAACACGATGCACAGGCACAATGTGCCCCGCCTGACTTTTCGTCCTAGTATACTCTGAGTTACTAATAAAGTTACTCCTAGTCAACGGGGCATTTATAGCAGTGCATTTGCAGGCTCACACTAGGATACATTCCAGGGAGAAATAATATTAACAATTTATGGGCCTGAAAACTGGCTTCTGCTAGATCAAATCCTCAACACAACACAAGCCTCCTAGTTAATCTTACATGCAACGGAAGTTCTTAGACAAGATGAAAAAAAGTTGCATTGAAAGATTACACGCAATGTTTTACATAATTCGTAGTAAATGCAGAACTGGGAGTCATGCAGTAGCTCTTCTCCTCCTCAGTGAGCTTATCAATCAGATAGAATCAATGAGAGCCTTGAGAACAGCACGAGCTCATTCAACCTCATGTGTTGGTAACTTGAGCCTACCAGACACGTGCATTAAGCTACTGTCGGGGCCAGCGTAGTCAACCATGACCATTGATTTATGCACAAATAAACAAACTGGTTTCCGTCCTGCTGAATGACTGTGCAGTATCTCAGAATCTACGGAAAGTTTGAAGCTTATTTTTTTTAAGTCTAAGCCCATTGAGTTTGCTGGCCTTGCAGAACAAAAAACTGTATTGTACGGATGGTTCAATCACAGTTTCTTGCCATTGACATAGTAAACTTCTATGTGTGTACGTCCTAGAACTAAGTTTTTAACATAGGTTGTGAGGTACGTAGTAGAGCATCATGACAGCGTTTCGAGTAGAGCTTAGACTCGTTCAAAAACGTAAAGGAAGGAACTGAACCGGCAAATACTTCATCAATCGTACACGTTCAGAAATGGACTGTTCTTCAAAGGATTTGACGCTGAACAGTTGGTTCCTTATAAGAGTACCAGCAGGGCTGACTGCATTGCGCAGTGGAAGCTTAGTAAGTACGTATTTTACGTCTTTCTCGAGCACATATGAACTCACTAGTATAGTTTAATTAGCTTATTTATTTTATAATGAATAAGTCTCATTTATCAATAAATTACGCATCATGTGTAATCTCACTTCTGTTTTTTGGGCTAGTAATTTACAGATGACTGATTTCCTACCGTTCAAACTTTTCACATTTCGTACTTTTCCGTTTAACGAACGTCTTTCTGTACCCGACACCTCACTCCTAATGTAAAAATATTACACACAACATGCAGTTACGACTTATACCTCAAATAAATTTACACTCTGATTCATTCTTTCCTAGCAATGAACACAAGTCCACATTCAGGAACAGCGCACCGGAAGATGGTTGTCTCGTGATGTTCGGAGGCGTGCTGGGTGAACCAGCAGTGAAGCTGGAAATCACGGCTCATTTTGGTGTGAACAAAAACTTTGAGAAACCATTGCGAGATACTATCCTCCAATGCTAACAAACGTAGTTTCCAAACACGGCATCCGCTTATATATTTATTAGTTAAGCAACCTAAACGAGGGATGCCGAGGAATGAAGGGTGACTTCAAATTACACTAAAGTTAAACGCATTTTAATCATCTCGATAAATACTTTACCTTTACTTCAGAAACTTTTAGGTTTCACAGCAAATAAAGTAACATCATACTATGAAATTCCATTGCTAAGCGGAGTGAAGCTCAAAGTTGTCCGACTCTTGATGCTCAATTAGACAGCGTCCGCCTGGAAGTGTGAAACGGCGTAAATTTAAGTAGCGGGGACTATAATGAAAAGATCCGTTTAAATAACGTTACCCACACCCAAAAATGCCGTATGCCTTAGTTGTCTAAAAATATCACGAGGCATGCCTTGATACCAATTTAAAAACACTAGTGGAGGAAGATACTGATCTACAAAAGTATGACACACAGTAAGTGAATTACTACTTAACATGTATTTCTTCAATTAATGTAGTAAAATGTTACATCGATACGAAATTGGAATAATATACATTCAAGTACTTTAACCACATAAATAAACGCATTGAAAAAGCGAGTTGAATAAAATACTACGCTGCGTACATGTATAAGGTACTGGCCAGATCAGTTTTGGGTTTTTTCAAAGGTAAGAAAAGGCGTCATTTTAGCCCAGAGACGCTGCGGTCTATAATAACACATGACTTGGGGGCACAATGTCTTATTCTACAGTGAAGGCACACGAGAGAAGTGGTAGATGAGGTAACTCTCAAGTCCGGAGGACGGCGTGACCCTGATGCGAAACTAAGAACGGAGCTGAATACAAATCATAAAAGTTTTGGTGAACAAGACAACGAATTTTTATTGAATACAAAACACGAAGTGAGAACAAGTGCGCTTGGTTGAATTTAAAAGGCTGTAAAGCGGTTGAAGTCCATGCGAGCGTGTTGCAGTTACCGAATGAAAAGTACAGGCTAAAGTTGTTCAGCGTCAATGGTTGTTTATTTTATGGTCCAGTTTAGAATCAAATTGCAAGTTTCCCAACCCCAACAATTACATATTTACTCAATCACAGTCAGCGATGAATCAAGCTCCGCCCAGTACATATGCAACTTAAGCAGCTTTCGAGTAAATAAATAGGCAATGACAGTTGCGCACCAGACTTGAAACTGAAGGTCGAACAGGTAATTAAGCTGAAATTTGTGTTAACTAATTACAGTGCATGAACATCTTATTGCCTCTGAAGACAAATATTTTGTTAGGATAATGTCAGGTATATACTATATAGATCAGATATTAACTGCTTCCAGCAATCCGGTTTACAGGCAGTTTTTAGATGATTCACTGTACTAGAGGTGATGCCCGAGACGCTAGTCCTATGATGGGTACGAGTAGGCTTAATGTAGGCATCGATTGCTAAACTTTTCTCATTACCTTGTTAGCAGAATTAGCGAGTGCAGTTGCGACGTGAATGAAGAAGAAGCGAACAAGTTTTCGCACATTACGATAAGAGCTCTTTCGCTTTACATATTCACGGAATCAAGACAAAGACCTCATTAGTATGTCGGCTCCTACCCTTTTTAATTCGTGTTTGATTCAAGCAAGTTAATTATTTCGGCCGTGGTTCAAATAGATCATTCTTTCAGCTGAGTTTTGAGTTAGAAAGTGACAGGTAAACATAATAAATTACAGTTTTAATACTTCATCGAAGTAGAAATTGACCCATTCATGTTTAGGAGCCCATGAGATGAGATCTGTTGAGTGCCGGCGCCAGACTGCCACGTGCAGGAGTATTTTTAAATTTGATTTCTACCCACTCAGGACAGGACCCTGGCCCCCCGAAATGAGCTCCAGGTTCATCTGCAGCATGTATTATATTCAATATTAACACTAAGGATATGTAAAAATGAAATTTAGTGCTGTTGTACCCATAAATTTTGTTATGATGCATAAACATAATTTGATACGGGTACATCCATAGTAATCTGATACTGCAAATGGAAAAATAAAATTAAAGAATTGGTGGATGATGAAGCACAGTATAAAAAGATACAACGAGAATAAATTAGATAGCTACTATATTGATAGCCCTTGACTGGGTGAAGATATCGAGTGGATACGAGTGTGTATGATGAATGACATTTTTGGGCAAATATGTGCTAACGTCAACACAGGCTAGCTCGAGAAAGATAAGAGAGTCGAAGTGGTAACAACACGTACATGTGCAACACGTTTCTAGGGAGATAAAAAAATAAAAACTTAGTAGTATTAGGAAAATTGCTTCGCTTCATGAATGGGTACTACATGTAAATCTGAGTCTAGAACGTCTCAATGTCATACGACTTGCTTTTAAGATTTGCTACGGAATGACATAAGCGAGAAGTCGACTTCTCAATTGCACGCAAAAATTATATCAAAAACTACAACAAATTGGAAAACCTAGTTTGGGTGTCTCTCAAAGAAAAACTGAAATAAATTGTCGCTGAAAGGACGTATTCTTTAAATACATATGTATGTGAGTTACCGTAAGTGAATTTGAATTAATACGTGAATCTCTCCACTTTTTTGAATAAATTGTAAACTTTCTCAGGATCCTTAATCGCACCCCAAAATGGTTCGATGATTCCATTGTAACCCAGAGTTGCTCGCGATCAATATACAGAGTAACTCATAGAAACGATAACCAAACAAACCCACCGAATTTCTTGTACAACTTACTTGCATGATGTATTGTATTTTACACTAGTCGACGCGCCCCGCCAAAAAAAACAGGATAAATTAAGTTAAATTCTTAAGATGTCTCCTTATTTACGATAACTCTGACATGAAATGTTATTTTCAGTATCACTGACACGGACTGCCTTATCTGACAGTCTCGCTATTAGTGTAGGAATATGGAGCCGGGAATCTTCTCCTATCTAAATCCTTAGAGCGTGACAAAAAAACGAACGAACCAACCAACCAACAAATTCAGCAACAAGGCAAGCAAGCACAACTGTGTATTATATGTAGTATACAGTGAATAGCAGCAATTTCATTCACGCACCCAATAAAAAACAAAATACACCATCTTAAGTATGAGAGTGGTGTAGTAAATACGATGGTAAAGTCCGGTTAACTTTACCTTTTTTGGTAAAGTTTTTTGGTAAGTAAGTAAGAGTATGCCAATGACCAATAACAATGAGGCAACAAGCTCAAAGACAAACAAATGCAGAGACCATGCAGGGATACGTGAGATCACAAAGAAAATTTTTTGATTTATTAGAATAAGAGACGCCCAGGATCCATATCGTAAGGTAAATATTTGGAAACATTCACTGAGCTTATTATATTTATTACCCAAGCTTTCGCACGCTTAAGCAGCATACATTTTCAAGGGATGAAAAAGCGAAAAAAATTCGTCGGTGTAGCCTACCCTGTTTACGACGTAGCATGTCATATGTCCAAAATTTTCGCTGTTTTATCCCTTGGAAACGCACGCTGCTTAAGCGTGCGAAAGCTTGGGTAATGAATATATAAAGCCCAGTGGATGTTCCCAAATATTTACCTTACAGAATTAATTTTGTGGTAGCTCCGCAAAATCACCTCGCTGGACAACATTCGCCAAACACCGCGACAGGATGACGCAGGGACGCCAATCAGCCCTGCAGGACTAGCAGTCGGTGACGTTTGGGCTGTTGCAGCTTCTAGCACTCGAAAATACTACGTAAAACTTAAACAAGCTCGAAGAACTGAAGAATGGATGTAGTTACTCTATATTGTATGCGTAAGTATAACAAATAATAATGTACGAATGAGGAGAATTCCTTGAGTCGCTCGATCTCATCGTTTGTAGCCGTCTCAGGTTTCGCTATCCACCAAAAACATATTCGCTAGGGTCTTCTGGGACCTAACTTAGACGAAAGGCACTCACATCAAATTTTGCTTCCATTGTCATGTATACGAAACTGTCCGATCTGTGACCGAAACATTGGTTAAAAATTCTGCGTTAGGCTTATTTCATTGACCTCTACCCCGTATTTGCTAGCTTCCGTAACAGGTTGCCGCAAACCATTTGTTGCAGCGACTGAAGGCACCCTATTATGAATCATCGTGTTATCACAGCACCGATTGGTTGATCCCTTAAGTTCTTGTTACCAAGAGGCTTATCCAAATTGCTATATTTAAACTATAATTTCATTTAGTTCAAAAGTGAACGTTAAACAGTATCTTACACGACAAAGCGATTACTGAATCTGAGAATACGAACTTACTAAATTATGCTGACGCTGCTTTTCATAAATGTGAAACGAAGCATATTTCGAATTGGAACGGCTTTTGAATTCGAATCAATTTCACTGTGCACAAATTTTGCAAGCTCAGCCATCTTAACGCATATTATATTTACCGAAGCCTTTTTTTCGCCGGTATTTTCTGATAATAGAAAACTGGAGCGCCAAGAGTAGAAAATTGCAATGAGAACACGAATAAGCTAAACAAAAGTGTTTTAACAGTCAATATAAAGAGCATCAGAACACTTCCAACACATCAACAGGTTTGTTCGAGTTAAATACTGATGCATGTACAAGACTATCAACGAGTTTCTGTTATAACCGCGTTCAGGAAGCAATGAAACGTTTACACTATGCAGGTCTCAAAATTTTACTTCGGGCACCTCTTTTTCAGTTTTGGTCAATTAATTTTACGACATAGAGCACAAAGTACCATGCAAATACACTCAACTCTGAGACCTCACCTGATGGCGATAAGAGCGATCTTTCCTCAGCAGTTGTGCTGAGAGGAGACCTCGGCGACAGCCCTTGCGGCGTCCTGCTGTGCAGCGCCACCGGGCAAACTGGAGGAGGGTCTTCCTGTGAGCCCAAGCGAAGATTGCTGGGTCTGTGAGACATGTTCTATCACCGGTGCACGTTTTGGACAGTTCAACACGCAAAGCACGACTTGCACCGCCCGTGGCACAATGCAGATATTAACTATTAACCTCCACAAGTTGTAGAAACAGCGTTTATGCAAAATAAAATTGCCACGATTACCGGTACATTTCGTTCCATACGTGTTATAGGTAGCGCGGTCGGGGTTACAAGTCAAACCAAGCCACTGTGACACGATCTCATTTTCAGGTAGGGTGGTGGTGATGGTACCTGGGTCCTTGGCTCTGCTATCTAACCCCACAAGATGCCGGCTCCTCTGTTCTCCATCCGGCGCCTGTCTCCGTAGAATGATTTGACTGACTTAGCGTCGGTGAGTTGGTTTTGTAACTTAACTTACTCTGCAGGATCGGGGGACGAAGGTGTCCCCTAGCGTATCATGAATGCGACGGCCGACCTCCGCCGTCGTCAGCAGAGCCAGAGGGAGGATCGGATTCGTGTGGACGAAAGCACGGTGCGCAAATTTCGGGGGACATCACAAAGTTCGATTCACTAATACTTTTTGAATAAATCTGTATAATTGTAGCCATAGTATTGATATGCTTATAAATTTGGCGGATCACTCTGAAAAATCCAAGTACTTGTCATGCTCTCCTGACCCTCTTCACGAGCACCGCGGCACTGGTGCTCTCGCTCTCCTACACCACGTGCTCGGTCGCCAGGAACTTTTTTCACCAATCTCACAGCACCTAAAAGCTCTTGCTTGGCCTGTGAGGAACTCTAATGACGGATAGACCTTTACTTGCAACAATTCAAGAGGAAAAAGGCGCCAACGTTGCAGCGAGGGATCACACGAGAGCAATGGTTCACTATTGACCGGCAGTAACAAGCTAGCAGCACTCGAGAGCTGGGCGCAACTGCAGACGACGCTGGCTTAGACCGAACAGAGCATGCGCGGCCACCGCTGCCACTCTTAGCCTCCCCACCCCTCAACCCTGCCGCGAGCCCTACCTTCTATTTGCCTCTTTTCTCCGTTATTTCCGTTAGCCTTATTTCCGCTCAAGCTAACGATATATTCTCTCATACTCCCTTCCTTCAGCCTAACACAATTTTCTAAGACTGCACGACAAATAGTGTATCCCAGGAAGTATGCCAATGACACCGATATGATAATTACATTTTCTCGGCAGTCCTTAGTTTGAATTTCTTATCTTGGCGAACGGAGGAACATCAGACAATGCTATGCTCATACACGTGCAAGAGTCTGGGCTTGCAGCTGTCGTGTCAGATGCAGACGCGCTTCGCCGACCGGTGGAGTTCTAATGAAACTTCGACTGCTGAATTCCGAGTTGGACGACAGCGAGTGAACTTCGAACAAATTCGTATTTCCACTTGTCAGTACAATGCAACCTAAGGGCGCGTCGCATATTTGCCTGCTCGGTTCAAATGGCGAGTGTTCTACATATGTGGTGTATTTGATCAGCGTATGAGTCAAGAATTTGTCATTTTCTTTATTGATAGCAGGAATCTTTCCAAAAGGTTGAAATTACATGTAAGCATAACACATCACTTGAAGCTTCCGAATCTTGGTCAAATTCTTGAGCTGAAAAAGTATTAAAAAAATTATACATAAACTTTTCATGTTAGCTGCTATGAATCTATTCGAGAACGCTTTGCAACATATTTCTTCAAATAGATGGGAGAAAATATGAAGTTTAATTTACTTTCTCGATATGTACTATCATCTTTTATTTAAATTTGTGAAAAATGACAATCGCAAACCTCCATTTTCGACGACGCAAATTTCCGAACTCTCTGTTCGTTCGACCAAACCGTGTCGAGTGACCGGTGTAAGCTTTCAAACGTTGTATAGCACAAGCGGGAAGGAGCAGTATTGTTGGAAGATCAACGTAAAAATCGGGGTGGCAGTTTTCAGTATTCTGCTAGGCTCTTAGTTATCGACAAATCTTTCTTTCATTCAGAGTCTACGACCCAAATTCCTATTGATATGGTAACAAGCTGATTAATTTCGTTTTCAAAGATACAGGAAATGAACATGTTATATTTATATCTTAGTACTTAGATATGTGGAAAATATTATGCTTATACAGTATATTACTCAACATAAGCACTGATCAACTCACTTAGGAACCTCGCTCAATCACATATCTGTTTTTTTTCTGTCACGCCAATGAATCCATTTCCAATTTTAGGAATTGGGTTTCTTTTACATTCAGTTGCAAGAAAATAGCCAAATGACACAGTTTGTTACTAAAAATTAATTTATTGATCTTTGAAAGGAATCTGAGGCACAACCAACTCAAAAAACAAAGAGCAAATCAAATATTAAATTGAAGAAATTTTTAATCGGACATTCGACGGGTTCGAACTGGTTTTATTTTGATAAAGAATAAACAAATGACTCATTCATCTCGTGTTGGACCGTTATTAACTCTATCAAATGTATTCTCACGGCACATCAACCTCTAAACGACCTTTTTCAATCGGCTGATCAATTTTCACGTTTTAACGTAAATTCACCTAAACAATTCATTCAAAAGTTCAGTGCACATCTCTCCTCTTAATAAACTCTTACTTGTACTGCTCGTACTAGTCAATGTTGGTCCATCCACTTCACTAGCCATGACAGTATCTTGTTATGTGCTGAATTTCATCTTCTACACTCATATTTTTCAATAGAAAATGCGCTACAACTACTCCATTAGAAGTATTTAATAATCCCACAAATTATATTTCTTACATCACAGTAACTTTTGAATTATGCAATCAAGATTCAATCTCAGATTTCATATTCACTACCACATATTTCTCAAAATGCCTCATAGAACTTCACCAGCGCGGAAATTCTCTATTTTTTAATGGTAATATCATTGCACAACTAGTTTGTTCATGTTCCACAGCTGTTCTTGTATTCCATTATAGTACCTTATTGCGTCACTGACCAGCAGCCACTATTAAAATTTACATCTCATTTTAGTTTGCTTGATTCCTTCACTCCCGCTTCTCCTTAGCAGAATATCTACCGTACGCTCCCGACTGCTGTGTTAATTACAGTATCTTCCGTTCTTTTTAAACTACTCCAAATACACTGCTCAACTTCAACGGTATTCTGAGGTCATAAACTATTTCCGTATCTCAATCTATCACTAGATGAATATAATTTATGTGAGCAATTTTCTAGTACAGGTGCTTAGTAATAATTTTTTTCTGTTGGTGCCACTTCTATTTCTTTGTCCTACCTAGTATGTCTATCTTAAACCCTATCCATCATGCCTTCTTCAGCCACTGACTCTGCTTTTCTTCGGACTTCTCAAATATATCAGTCGTTACTGATCTGAAAATTTGCCCATCCCAAAACGTTTCATTAATTACTCTATCATTTACTTATCATGCATTCAACAGCCTTTCCAATCAATTTGCTCTCTAACGATAACTCTATCTTTCAATTTCTCGTTCTCATAATTTTGGAAAGAAAATTATCAGCGACGATCTTTCAAATAAACCGCTTGTCTAGAGGTGCATATCAAACTAACGACTAATACACTCATTTTTCAGCACTCATCGTTCATTTATTCATTTTCTATCATTCACCTTCTATCTACTAGCATCCCTTTCGTAAGAGTTTGTGGGTATCCGTATGTGCTTAGCGAGAGCTATCTTTTCCAATAGAGTGAATCCATACTCCCTTTCCTTACTATCTCTTGTCGTTAGCAGGCATCTGCAAACCCATTATAACCATGCAAGTTTGTTCAGTATACTTGTGAACCACACATATGACACCGTAAATATACGTTTTGTAAGCCATTACAAATATCATAGCTCCAATCCATTAGTGTTAAAGTACCGTAACTCAAATTCAAATTATCGATGTTTAATTCTGTCTAATTCTTACGAAGTTCAACTTTTTTTCCCATTTTGTAGCTTATCTTTCAGCTGTAATTTTACAGCTGCGTTAGGTATGTACAAAGAATCACACGATATCTCTAGGTATTGTTTTGCTTTTGGAGTTAGTCACATCGCCATGACCGATAGGCAAGGGAATTAAGAATCACAACTATAAAAATTTCAACGTGACGTCCACACTTATTTTTAAGCTTGTAGTCTTACTCATTGAAAAACAGACACGCTTTGTATGTGATCGATTTTGTAATAAACATTTTTCTTTCTTTCTTTCTTTCTTTCTTTCTTTCTTTCAGTGAAGAATTCGCAACCACGAGTGCTTACACTTCGTGGAAGTGCGGGATAACATTTCAAGGGGTGCGAGATAGTACGGTGTGAGAAGTATATAAATATTCACAAATAATAACTCATTTTTTGTTCAAATTTGTTTTGATTCGTTTCCTTTAATTTTCAGTAGTTATAACTTTATCCGGGGTGCAAGGACACGGCAAGGACAGGCGTAAAAAAGGTACAGGAATGACTGCTTTAAACAGAAGTAGTGCAATTTTTCTCCTTTTCTTTCCAGTTAAGTTACAGCCCAGAGTGATACAATTGCAGAGTAATAAGGGGAAATCTTCCATCTCTTTCCACCTTGTCGAACTACTGAGAATAGCTAGGAGAACAGCTCGAATCATGACGTTGTCGCATTTCGTCATCTTTTTCGCCACGTACAGGAGTACGGGCAGGCGTTTATACATGGTAACATCACGCCGATGCATTTATTTTAGACCACTGAATCAGATGCTACGAGTGGGATGGCAGCCTAAATATAAGTACCTGGTTATAATAATAGAAATTCTGTGCCAAAAATTCAACACCATTAAGTCATGAGCGTGAAATATAAGTAAATTCGATCTTCTTTAGGTTGTAACAAACAAATTATAAGTCTTCTTTACTTTATCCACTATATTTTTAACTGATAGCTCATCCGCGTGTTTAAACAGGCTGTAAAAATTTTCTTATAAGCTTTAGGCTGAAGCCGTATACGCATAGCAGTTGCACGCTGCTGGGTTGTAGAATTCGACGATGTTTTATTGCAGTAAAGGATTAGTTTGCGGTCAATAGATTTCGACATTATCCGGTGCATTTGAAATTCAGCAGTTAAGCAGCACCTCGTCTCATACTCACTTATTTCAGTAGCCATTGGCAAGCTATATTCTTACTGTGCTTGTGAGAGCTCCAAGGGCCCCATGGTGACGAGGTTCTCTAGTGAGGAGGAAAGGGTTCGATTCCCGGCTTCACAGGGGGATTTTCTTGGAACCATAGAATGCACGTTCCCCAAATCACTCTCGCTTAGATAATTAAACGGCAATAAGAACATAATATTGTCTTGTATGTCAGGACCGTAGGAATAAATCAAGTTGCTATTCTTTTCACTGAAGTTTGGCGTTTGTTTTAACACAAAATGGAACTCATTCCTCGGAGTAAACCTTATACAATGAAGAAAACAAACATAATAAAGGCTGCCTCACCTTCAAGATGATATCCAGTAGTGATAAGCAAAACTGAAGTGAGAACACACATCTCATCGAGGTTTCCAAGCACTTCTACTCGTTTCTCAAGGAACAGCACAATTTCGTTAAATAATTTTAATTTTAAGTCAACTTTCTGCACTGAAGACAACTGTATCACAAAAGAAAAGGTTTTCACCAAGTTAAAATATCCTACAACTTTGAGTCGTGACATTTCATCCGTGAAGTTTCTCAATCCCCATTAATAAGTTGAATCATTTTTAGAGGGCATGCACTTAAATAAGATCGTTTAATTTTTTGCAACAATATCAGTATTGTCAAAATCGTTCTCATGCCTACAGTGCAGGAAGGATATCCGAACACCAGTTTTGATATTTAATAGTTTTAGCTGGTAAAAAAAACAAAATTACGTCATCTCAGTTCATTTTAATTTCTGCCACTGTGTGTATAGATTTTTTTTCATTCTCGTTCCATGTTTTCAATTTCCCAACAAGCGGCAAGCAGTGATATTTGGTCCTGAGCATTTGCTTTGGTTTTCCTATGATAAATATAGAAGCGCTCTTAGATTAAATTCATAATTTGCTATCATTTTGTTTGTTAAAGTAAAAACTCAAGCAGCCATGAAATTATATTTTTACGTTTTAGTTAAACTGTGAAAACTTCAATTGCGGGTTTCCGCCAAAAATGATTAGAGCCACAATTACTAGTGTTTAAAATATAAAGTATTTATTTATCACACACATCCGCTTCTTTTATTCGCTCAAACATAGTTTCAGTGTAGCTATATATTTTATTTATAATTTTACGTCGCTTTTTGCTTCACACTACGGCATTTAGAGCAACTTATCAGAGCATCGAACAAAGGATGACACTAAATTCGCATCCTGACTTTCAGACAAGTAATTGCTGAATCGTTCGATATAATTCCGAGTATACACCCGTAGCAAGGCTTGAATTTCTCACTGCTTTAATTTTCCGTAGTTTCACTCGTAAGAAACTAATAGTGAGCAAAAGCTGTTACTCAATTTTCAATGCCTAGCGTATGCCAGCGTCGGGTTGCACACCGACGCACGTACATACTCTCTTCATGATGGAAGGCCATTGCGATTATGTTATCACCTAGCTGCCCGTCATTACAAGGCCAAATGAGTTTAAAATAACACCTTGATCGTGATAAAGTACTTATATAGATATTAATGTACTTTGAACGGACAATGTGTATATGTTTGATGTCGGGAAAAGTTTTGTTTAACTACCAAAGGTAACATTAAGGATTACGCTTTAGAAAATGAACAAGTAAGTTGTACGGCATGGATAGTGAAATGATTCATTAAAATATACGACAGGGGTAATTTTGTTAGATTATTTTTAAATCTTTCCAAACACCCTGTAGTGCATCGTTGGCAGATGAAGTAATCACTAACAGAGTGATAAAAGAACACCTGATCTCTGGACGATAAGCAATGGTTCATCACAAGCATGGAAACTGGCATGGTGAGGAGAAGTTCACAATAGCATAGGGTTGAAATAATCCAATCCACCTTTTCCCATTGTGGGTCGCTCGAAATTAAAACTTATCCAGTGCGTTGGCGATAAATGGTTGATGATTGAAAAAACATAATTTTCTTTGAAATTCGATAAAACTAGCTCAATTATTTGAACGATGTTAAATACTAAATTTTAATCGGTTACGATGATAATGCAACATGATCGAATATATCAGGAATCTTTCGAAAAATATGCAAAAACTTTCAAGCAAATATAGGTCAAATAACAAATACGAGTACTCTTGCTTTGAAAATACTCACCCAAGTGACTGGATCAGCGACACACGGCGAGCGGAAAGACCCTGACCGGTCAGGGGTGGACAGCATGAAGAACTATGAAGCGTCGTTAAGCAATTTTGCAATTAAGTAAAATTAAGCAATTAAGTAAAATGTCAAGAATAACTAGACGCGTAATGTACTTTAAAACCTACTGACGATTTCGTAATTTGAAAAGATATTTGTTAATGGTGTCTCAAACTCATTCGTCGTAAACTGAGAGCGGACTCTGGAATTCTATTCGGCTATACGTATAATTTAGCTTACGCAGCCCCAAGCACTACGGCAATCTTGCTTTTGCATAAACGTGTAATCCTAGAAAACGAGGAGGCATTTTACTTTTGTCCCAGCATGAAAGCAACCTTGATTCTACGTATGTCGTTTTGTCCCATATCGCGTGGCGTGTACACCAACCAGGCCTCGTTGGTCAACGCTTCCTCTTTGAGATACCAGGAAGTGCTTTGTGTGTTATTACTGAAGAACATAATCGAAATTTCTCCAAATTGAGGGACCAAGCAGCCCAGGTTTAAATATTGGTTTAGTCTGCGATTGCTTCTGAGATTATGAAAACAATTAAACATTTTCATGGTATCTGCCAAAGTATGAAAAAAGAACGGCCCTAGCTAGAGTGAGTGTCATTTAAGACTATCATTGCTTTTTATGTATTAAGGATAAGAACTTCAGTTTCGGTAAAATGAGCCTACGATGATGGTCAGGTGAGACAAGTGGATGAGGGAAACCATCGTGAAGAATTTTTTTTAAAAACCTGCTATAAAAATGCTTAAAGCTACAAATAAATAAGACGAGGAAAAGCTTGGAGTGCAAAAATACAAAGCGTTGTGCGCGAGAAGTGAGTAAAATTGTAACGCGTTCCCCGAGGAGGTCTTTTCTAACATTTCCCGCTCGGAAAAGCCACTTGTCTAGCAAAGAAACGCACTTTACCTCTTTTTGTAATTTGCCAACCGTACTACACCGCGCTCGTGAATCGCGCGACTGCAGAAACGCATCCCAGTATCAATACGTATGTAACGAGTGGTAGCTCGATTATTGAAACGCATCCCAGTATCAATACGTATGTAACGAGTGGTAGCTCGATTATTGAAATGCATCCCAGTATCAATACTTATGTAACGAAGGGTAGCTCGATTATTGCGCAAAAAGGAAGATTTCAGATTAGCGCAGGGTTGTTTCCTCTACGCGGTATGTAGAATACAGAATTATACGTATAATGCGGATGCACGTAGTCAGTTCTCATTAACATTTCTCCTGGATCAAATTTTTACGCCGGATTTACCCTCGTAAAATATCGCACTTGTTCCTAATTATTGTATTATATGTAAAGCAGGTGTTCAGCTTGAACGAAAGGAGCTGAACGAAATTAACTTGCGAACATTCACTCCTACAGTCTTGAGGCTATATACTACATATCTCCTTCTCAACAGGACGGGTAAACGAAGAATTCATTAGCATCAGAAAAAGCATTCATCAATAACTCATGTATACCCTGTGAGACTTGGGTTTCAAGAAACGACTAAGGTTAGTTACTAGAAATTTTTTTCAAGTTATTATACTTCGATAGTGCAATGCACTGGTAAAGGTTCTCAACTCTGCCGTGCTATGTAAAATTCTTGTCTGACCACACAGGTCTATTTAAATGAAAACAGAGCTTGAGCACTCTTAGTACAGGATAGCCCAAAAGTAAGTGACCTTTTTAATTTAGTAATTAAACAAAAAGTAAGATCGCTAGATATTTGAAATTTGTTTTATTCGGAAGAAAATACTTTTATGTCTTATTAACACAATTTTTTGAACACAATGTTCTTTGAATGATGGCTTTGGTTGTTTTGACAACTCGGGGCTCTTTTATTGGTCGATGTAAATATTCCAGATCGTGGTTTATCATTAAAGTTTTGGTATATTTTTGATGTAGGAAATGAAATCGTATTTTTAGGTCTTTTTTTAATCAATTCGGTAATCACGCTGCACTTCTGTTATTGGCATTGTGCTTGTGTTCACTTGCACAATTCTTTTTCTTTTTTCTTTGCTGTAGCGAAACATGATGAGATATTGAAGGTTTGAAAGCGAAGTATATAGTAGCTCTCTAGTTGATGAGTCAAGTAGATATTAAGTAATTTAGTATTATAAAAATATTCTTCTTTCGAATTAAATAAGTTACCACATCTTAGCGATTATAGTTTTTGTTTTATTAGCTAATTAGAAGGGTCAGTTACTTCTGGGCCCTCCTGTATTTCATACTGGACTGGATTTTTCAAATGATTGATACCAGGAACCCTAAAAAATAGAAACAAGTTTGCTCAATTTCCCGTACTTGTGGAAAGGGCTTTTTAGAGACCGTAATTCCTTTAGAAAAGCACTACTGAAATTTTCCGTTACACGACGAACCGCCTTCCAAACCATTACAAATTTTTCTACAAGAAAGTCATTACTAGCAACCGCACCAAATCGCCGCTCAGGCTCTAGGGCATCGTGTTCTGGTTCGTCCTAGCCAGGGGGCAGTCTTTTTTTTGAAGAACTTTTGTTGTCTCCTAATTCCGAACAATTTTTAGTTACATACGCTCTAGTAGCGAAATGTAATTGTGAAACCTGAGAGTCTACCCGAATAAATTCATATGGGGAAAGTTTAGTTAGGATGGTGATATGAATGTGACATCAGGCAAATGACTGAGGGGCGATCCAGACTTAGGCAACAATACGTGTTTGAAAGCTCGCTGTCGTTAGAAAGCAACTTGGACGAGGGTATGGAGCAATTCTAGGCGGAGCACATTTTCTGCACAAGCTGCATTCTTTGTCAGGTGGCAACACCCACGTATATTAAGACAATCTCTTATTTGAGACTGTACCACGACCTGTACCACACCACCATGACCGCAACACAGAACCACAACTTGTGACTCACCCCGGTCTGCAAAACCACACCATGGCCGGAACTATCAGTTATTGAGCATAATTTCGGCAAGTGTAAGATTGTATTTCATTGTTCCAATGATGCAGGATAAGAGATTGGAAGTTTATATTGAATTTTGGGGAATTTTAGAGACACATGCTTCACCACATTTCGGGCATGTGTGCAAATACGTCCACTCTCGAACGCTCATAAAGTTCGGACTTGTTCCGAAGTTGGTGAGTTCAACATTTTCAATGAAGATTATAGTTAATGAATCAAATAAAATTGATGGAGAAGGAACTGTTAGAATTTCTGTTATTCTTCGATTTTCTTTCAAGAAATTTTAAACGGTCCCAATATTTTCGTAGGATTTCAAATGTCGGGTGAAAATGACCGTACTAACTTTTTTTGCTTTCTGGAAAGCGTTAATGCACTTGCATGCTGCAAAATTTTCAGGTCATTATAATAGGCTTCGATCAAACTCTCTGTAATCTTTAGGCTCTTCCATAGATGTTTTATGAAAAATGTAAGGCTTGAGTTTACTTCGAAATCATTATTTCCCGTGAGTCTCAAATCCGCCGATTTAAAGAAGGTCCGAACTGTGTGCACTCTGCAACAATATGTTCATAACTTACTGCAAGCGAATAACAGCGAGGTTAGGCTCACTGACACGCTCTAGCTTCTTTTGAATTGTCTCAACGTGTTTGCCTCCAAACTGCAAAAGAATATTACTCTTCGTTAAGACACATTTAACATGCATCTTGTGACTTGGTTGGTCCTACATCAAAAACATGATAGTAAAATTCCTTGAAAAAATAGTGTATACGTCCATTAAACTGACCTAAGATACTCAATAATACCGTATTAGCTCATCAGCATAGCACAAAAATTAATTTTAGTTAAGACTCGACAACTACGACAGTTTTGACTCAAACTTCGTTGCTGCAAATGTCGAAAGACAGTCGTATAGTCATGGCACAGCTTTCTTCATTTCAGATGTATTTTAAAAAGATCAATAGTTTACTTTGGAACGCCGGGAATGAAGGATCCTTTTTTACATAAAACGCAGAAAACAAGAAACAATACTCACTTTGCGCCGTGGGGCCGCTCTGAGCTTTACGTAACTCGTCATCCAAGTATATTTCTTCCTCTTCTTCTTCTTCTTCGTCTTTTTTTTCCTCGTCTTTTTCTTCAACACAATAATGATGTACAGATAACTTCTTTCCATTTTCTTTTTCTTCGTCCGATTTTGGAAACCCTTCCAATTTTCCCTCGATCACATAAGTATTGTCAGGATATTTCTGAAAAGACCACATGGCTTCTTATCAACACAAAAATACCCAATCGGAAGTGTTCGAGACCCAACAAGGCGAAAGTTATTTTACCATGCGCTTGAAGTCCGTTGAGTTTACATACAATTCACTTCTCATGAGATGAATAATTTGGGCCCTTCATTCCCTTTCCGGCGAGCATGAGTTGACTCATTTTGAACAAACTAATTAGCATTTCTCAACTTTGGACGAGCAAACTTGCCAAATTTTTTAATTTGATGAAAAAAGCATGAAATGAGTTTGCGTGTCTTTCCTTGACCTCTGCCGATAAAACTGACCGTTTCCAAGTGCACTCATATATCTGGGAAAAATTACAAAAATCATTTGAATATAACACGTGTGCGTCAAACAATCTGCAGCGGAATGGGATTAATACCTTTTTCGAAATCACATTAGGAAGATTTCAAATACCATAGCCGAGAATAGTGAACTGAAGGTTAATGTATTTGTGGCAACAGGGATACAATAAATATGCGAGGTTCTTGCCTCGTGCTCCACTCATCCCTCACTCCATTCAGTCAGAAACGCTAACACATGTGAGCAGTTCTTCAACTGCCTCTCTTGAGAAGGGATATTAATCATTAGTAAAATATTTCATGGCCGAAACGGATATCAATAACGAAGTTTCATTCAAACTATTGAGATTCATTTGGTTTCAAGGCAAAATATACTTACAAAAGCGATTAAACAAGGAACTTGTGGCTGAAATTACTAAATCGGTTGCTGAAAATGATGAAAATTCAAAAACAAATTTTAATGAGAGACTTCCGTACATAAGCTCACAAGAATGGGTTGTGAATATTAGGCCATCACGTGGCTGGAATCGTTGCCACGCCACGCGGGAACCGTCGTCACCAAGGACACCAGTAGCACAGGTTTCGCCAACACAACACCGCAATCGAAGCGACGAATTATCTGCAAGAACGTGTAGATTTTCTCACTTCATTCCTGATTGAATTGGAGCCGCGAGTCATAATTAATACACTAAATACTTTATCAAAATAGTGCTCCTTTGTTTACGATTTCTTGCACCACTTTGGCCACTCGCTAAAATAAGCCGCGACCCAAACTGTCGGTGGAAATGGCGCAGAGTAAAATTTGAAGTCTTGGAAAATTATTTCAGAGACTTCTTTATCTCACAAGATGGCACAAAGCGGTCTAAAGCAAGACTACTAGTACATACAGAGAAGCAAGAGTCTATGATTACACTAAAGTTCGAGGCTTACATACAATCGAGAGATATGTGTGTATATAAGACTGGGCTACAGATAAGATCTTATTAGCCTCAGTGCGATAACGCGTGTTGATATGGAATAAAATACATGAAGGCAACTTGTCTCGCGAGCATTGAACTTTATCATCCTTGTCACGGTGCTTTAGAGATGGTTGGTCTGTAACCGAGCCATGCCATCTGCTGGGAGAAAAGAGAAAATTTTTCTGTTTAAAAATTAGATGCAAAGATTTCTGGACAGATGATAGATCAGTCATAACACAATTCTATCATCAAAATGAAGTTTACAACTGCAAGATTTTTTGACCGTGGAACAAAAGTAACAGTCGGTGGATGCTGGTCTCTTGAACTTGTCACAACTCGTATAGGAAGTAAATGTTCGGAACTGCACTAAAAATATACCATAACATAATTACGAAATGAGTGCTCTTTTGCATCGAATACAGGCCCCAAACGAGAGATAATCTGATCAGCCACTTGATGACGTAGCTGCTGCTGCCGGTTTGGGCTACGGATCTCACGACTAGAGGCATGGTGACGTTTGGCGGCGATTTGGTGCAATATGTCTTCTGCCTTTTTGGCAGTTTTTTAAGGCGCAGTTTCAAATAACATGCAACTCTGAAGCTTTCCGATCCTCTTCATCAACTAGGTACCACTTCCTTGCATGGCTCAGTATGCCAGGCTTTGGATGTATCCGTTGCTTTGAACACTCGCAGTATAATCAACAAATTTATGTACTAATTGTATTTTCAGTTCAAATGTTGTGTACAAATCTATGTTACACAATTGATACATTGTATGCGAAATAAATTTTATTTTGAGTGAAGCTCATCCTAATTTAGGCTTTATTCGTTCAAATTTTTACCATTCAGAAGAAAGTTATTTTTTGGCTTCTTTTCCACATGTGATATGGGTCGGTTGGCAATACATTAATAATAATTAAAAACGGAGCAAGTTATTTCATTAAAATTAGTCGAAATGAAATTTGATCGCAAAACGGAAGCGTACTTGTTTATCGCTTAAAAAGATTTCAAACAATGCTGTCATTGTACAGTATTTCCCCTCAGGGGCATAGGATAGGCCATAGGCAATAGAGGTAGGTTAGTTAGGTTTGTCTATTCTATGCTATGGGGACTAGCGCCCCCAGGGGAGCACCGGTAGGCTACCTCAGCTTTAGATAGGCCTTCGGGACTTCTATCTTTCGTGCCCACTTTGCTTCCTTCCGTTTTCATTCTTTCTTCGCTATTTCTTATTTGTCTTTTCTTCCTCTTCCTTCTTAACTTGCTGTTTCTATGCGCAGGGGATCTTGTGTGGGAACACACCCTGTGCATAGATTCCCCGTTCTCCTAAGTCCATACTAAATGGTCCCTACTCTTTCGATGCGGTATAGCCCTCGAAGCCGGTGCATTGTGTCTAACCCCAATAATAATAATAATAATTGTACAATATTTTTCCTAGCTCAGCGAATGCAACATCTACGTGCCACCGAATTGGGTTTCCAGCAACATACTATGGTGCCAATACTTTGGAAATGTAAGCACACGTCGCAATATGAAGGCCTGCTGGCCTTACTACTTTTATACGGGCCACATTATATTTGTCTACAAACATTTATATCCCCGTTTTGTTCCATTTTAAGCGGCGGCACCTCAGTGTGGCCCGGACGCAGAGGCCCAAACATCTCAAAGGTATCAAAGACATTTACTTCAAGCCCATAAATCAAGGTTTCTTCATCATATCACAGTAATTACCACGCATAATAAAATCCTTTTAACCCATCGAAAATTAGCTATAAATTTTACAATAATTACGCTATTTTTTAATTGAGGTAAGATGTTTAGTTGTGCAAGGCCTACATGTTGTGTATTTGATGCTATTCATATAAGAAAAAGCGATTGACTAGCTTTGAATCATTTTAGTACATAAGCGCTTGTCAGTGCTTAGAATATCCATTCCATTTGTAAGATATTATACATTCATCTGGAATACGTTAATTAAATTCTAAGTGCATGTCAAATAAAGTTTGAAATGAATTAAGATATGTACTTAAGTACTTCCTATCGAAAGTTGCTAATTTGGAAATAAGTATACTTATCAAACAGAGTATTCTATGAAAATGACCGTTTTTTACAACTAGTGTCCTTTCAGTTATTCGAGGGGAACCTGCTTCAATGTTCTGTAAAGACTAACCCCAACTGGTGGACGTGTTTTAAAAGCCGATTTAGCGGAGCAAGCTTCCATATTTCAATATTTATGTCATCATTTTTATAAAAGCTCCAATTGTTATGTCACTATGCCTCTCTCGTGACTGGAAATTCCGGGTTCGTGGGTGAGCCCGTCACGCAGTACGACAGCGAGTCAGAATCAGTGATCACATCTAAGTAAAAGTGGAACATGAAATGTAGCGAGAGCAACCACATAACAAAACTGCATATTTGGACATAAATTCTACTTTTAATAATCGTATTATCAAATCTACCGGTAAGTTATACATTTTACATAATTAAGTAACGAAAAGCAACTATTTATAGTGGTGATGCTGTTCTCAACTGAAGGATGTGTCCAAAGACTGTTAATTTGAAATGAACTACGTACATAAGCCATGCACACGGAAGAAAAAATATAAAAATTTGCCCCAATGTATCTAAAAAAGACACTATGAATGATAGATGTCATTCTGGAAAAATCAGCGCTGCAGGGCAAAATTACACGATACACTGTGGGAAAGAATTGCAGGGCCCACAGCAGGACTGCAGGACAAAATTGCTGGACATATTGCAGGACGCATTGCAGGGCACACAGTAGGACTGCAGGACAAAATTGCTGGACAAATTGCAGGACGCATTGCAGGGCACACAGCAGGACTGCAGGACAAAATTGCTGGACAAATTGCAGGACACATTGCAGGATACATTGCGGGACCAGGACGAGATGCTTGTTATATGCATTACGTGTTATCATTTACAGCATTTTTCAGCGTAACGTCAATGACTAAAGGAGTCGTAATGTAGCTGGGTACGAGTGCAGTCGCATGCGCAAGTGTTAGGAAAGCTGAAACCCTCTTAAAACTTGGAATTATGTGGAGGCTATTAAATTTTATCAATGTACATCACTGGTTGTTGTACTTTTAAAAATGGAAGATTTTAAATTTATGAAACAAAATTTTGTGTTAGTTTGGAGGCCCTCGAACGAAGTCGTCTGTCGGACAGGTGGAACAGGGTGAAGGTCTGCGGCTGCAAAAAAGGAGTCGTATCAATGGGTGAATCTGTACGTGCAACTGCACCATTGAAATGATCAAGCGTTACGGAGCTTTGCAAACCACACAAGTGTGTGTGGCCGCTGAATTTCCCCTTACAAATCATGATAAGCTCAGCTCATTTGACTTACTTTAAGTTTTCAACGTGATAAAATTATGATATTTTATTCGTACACTACTTGTATATTATAGTTTATGAACTTGATTTATATTGGGTATAAATATGCATTTGCAATATATTTAAAGGAACAGAAATTATAAAGTTTCTACAAGATAGTAACTATACTATAGTAACTAAAATGTAGAAATTTCTAGTACCTCTTGAGTAAATCAGCTCTGGAGTCTCATTTAAGTTTTTTTTTAAATTGAATCCATATGTTAGCTTGCTCATGTAAATTATACGCCGTGTCTCAAAAAAAGTGCAGTTATTGTGGATAATTTAGTTTAGTTGAAGGCCACTTCGTTATTTATGTAAATCAATATCTAGAATACCACTCGCATAAATAAGCCACGTCTCTATCATCAAGTTTTTTTTCGCAAATACCCTTCATTATGCAGTTAATAAAAGAGTAAAGAGGGTTTGTAGTCACGACCTGGACTGGTATTGGTAATGAGATATCGCTTATTAAAGAATTATATTTTTTATTCTCGTTCTCTTGAGTTTCATTCATACCCTGGAGTGAACGGGGAGCTTTATCAGTTCAAAGTTCAGTCTGCTTTTTTGGACACCCTAGGCTAAGGGTGCCCGCACACCAAAAGCGTTAAAGCGAGAGTGCAGGCAAGCGAGAGTGCATGAAAGACTGAAAGACCATCTTCAGCACGCTTGCAATCTCGCGCATGCACGCTTTTGGTATGTGCACTTGAATGCATTACCGTGTTCTCAAGCCACTCTTGCATTCTCGCATGCCATCTTCTCGCTTTAACGCTTTTCGTGTGCAGGCACCCTAAGATAGATGCAAAGGTGCTATCATTATCTCAGTTAGACTACTCCTTCATGACGCGACATCGTGAACATTCAGAGCAAATTTCCACTCCTAGTGAAACGAAAAGAAATTAGCCCTACGATATTTTTTAGGGACATTTCTGAGAGAATGTTTCGCCTGAAATCTTATCTTTCACCTGCGTTTCCTATCAGCTCGAGGCCTAGATTTAGGTCAAGTAAATGCTAAGAAAACAATTGTGCAAGCCAGCTCAAAGTTCCAACAAAGCATGATGTTTGAGTCTTCTCTGAAGTGCTCCGTAGTGAACATCTCATTTAAAGTCGCCCAGAGTGCTGAGCTGTATACAACGGAGCTGCAGAAGCAGCATCTTCTCTGCCAGACCTTGGACGACCGAGTTAAAAAATAAAAAATAAATCTTTAATGTCTCGGCTTGTACTGCTCCAACCTTCATGTTGATTTTGAGCTTGGAGCTTCCTGATTTTTAGAAACGGAAGAAATTGTTATTTTCATTCTTTCTGTACTTGCGCTACTTTCACCTACCGCCACCGGATGGGTTGGTTTTTCGCTCCAGCGGGTCTTCAATGAGTATCACACCTCGGTTTTTCTTATTCACCCCCAAGTTACATCTAAGCAACGTTGTGAGCAGACTTCACTGACTAAATGTATAATAATCAGATTACATTTTTCTTCAGGCCACCCAGTAATCTATCCCATTATATTATAATAGCCCAGTGTTGCTTGCTTGTTTGGTCGTCGTACGTCTCTCTGCCACGCTCTTGAAGATTTAGATAGGAGAAAATTCTCGGGTCCGTACTTCTAACGAATCAGCGAGACTGTCAGACAAGGCAATCCGTAACACTGATACTATAAATAACCATATTTCATTTCAGATTTACCGCAAATAAGAGAAGATTTTAAGAAATCAAAACCATTAGTCCCGCAGGGTGCTTGGCAGGGCGCTTTTACTAGTGTAACTAATACTAGCCATTCTCTGAAATTGATGTATTTGTACGCCGCCTCCTACATCCTGAACCCGACGATACGGACGAATCCCATGATGGGAAAATAACGATGTCTGTATAGTCCTCTCTGATTGGAGGCTTCGCTGTGGAAACTACTCTCTCATAAACTCGAGGGAGGTGGACCTCAAAGATCGGTAACAGAGGTTATATCCTTTAGGTTTAATTACGTGTTTTTCCTCCGAAAGTGTGCTCAATTGTCTGTCGTATTTCAAGGACTGCGCTTTGTATCATGGTAGGATCTATGTGTCACAAGCCCGCACATCGTCAGGGTTTAAGCCTAAATCCTAACTGTGATTATAATTTAATAAGCATCTTGTTATTACTGAGATTATGATCAGTGAATTCAGTACATAAAATCATATCGATGTAATTCATAAAAATTACGCTTCATCAAACTGGAAGTTTTCAGGATGAGTTCGTTAAAGCAAGAAATAAATGAAAATGCAATAGGAGGAAATTGTAACCTGAGTGAATTTTCGCGCACATTTCAATTGAGCACTCCTATTTCCGTTTATCAGTTTATCCATGAAAAACGTTTGACTAATTGTGTTATGACACAAATTGACACAGTTTCCATAGAATAATAACAGCAGCCATTCACCCTTTCTTTCGTTGTAAGACAAGGACAGAAACAGTCCATTGCCAGAAAATCTGACAATTTATTTTTAAGAACTTTCACTCAGACCTGGTGGTCTCGGACCGCACTGCAGACTCGGTGTGCTCTCATTTCTCTCTCAGTTTTCTCTACCATCGTTTGAACAAATCGTTTGCCATAAATATTTGTACATTCGTGAATCTATGATTCCACACTTTCTCTCACTAGGATTTTTTATTTAGTGAAACTCTAAGTAAAATTAAATCTTTGAGTCGGATAATTATAGTCAAAGTTTTATTGAAAAACTACGTGTTTTCTTTGCAATTGAAATTTCGCGCTTTTTTGTGATACGAAGTTCGGTAATGATTGGAATATTTGCAGAGACCTGATTCATAAATGATCTATAAAGTCTACAAAACGATCTATATTAGGAGAGCTATTAATGTATCTCCCACTGGGTAAAGCCTCCAATTGAATATCTTGAGTGACAGTTTAATGTTACTGAAAAGAAAGTATTAGTTTGACGAGTTAATTTATACATGAATATAACAGATGTGAAAAATAGTGAAGTAATAAGTCGATCCATTTTCAAGCTGGGCAAAACCTAATTTTTCCTTCACTTTGCTTCGTACAAAAATTTGTCCTCGTTCATCAATTGGAGCAAAGAAACTCACTATAGTGAGAAGTTTTTAAACCAAAATGTAGGGTGAGTACCTATTGTCTTCGTCGCCTCCAACATCTGAACTAATGATTTTCTCAAATGATTGTTCCGTGGCAGTATATTTTTGAAGTATTAACGTCTCTGAGGAAGAATTCAAAGCGTTGACAACTTAGTGAGTATCTTTTGATACAAATTGAAGATTTGTCTTACTCTACGAATTTTTGGCAGTGCACATTAGGCTAAATGTTCCGCTACTTTTCACCGTGTGAGATTTGGCACTCAGAAACAGCAACTGACTTCATCTCTTAAAAGTAAATTATCTAGGGAAGTTATTAACGTAATAATGATAGTATAATAATAATATTAATAATAAAATAATAAAGATGAGGGAAACAGCACACCATAGTTACATTTGTGTGCAGCGAGGTCATTTACATTTCACAACTACAATACTTGATAGGTAATTTAAAAAAAGTAATATTGCTACACTCATTCGTGTGAAATTTTTCTTATTTCATTCAATTGTTACTCATCACATAGTTTACTTACTTGCTATGTTATTTTTTTAATTTTAGATTAAAGTTCCCTAACTTAATGTCTTCACTGAGTATAAATATAAACTGTTGATCATCGATGTGTTGTTAAATCAAAGTTTTAAAGTTTACTGACTCCGTTTCGCCGATTTATACCATATTTATTTCAATAGATATGTTCGCTAACACTAAGACTTTGTGACACAGCTGAGGTAACAATTCTTGCATTTTAATGGGATCTAAAAATTTTTTATTTATCCCTCTACAGTGCATAACAGCGCCTAAACTTACTGTGCGACATTATTAGATGTGCGACATTAGGTCACAAAAGTTACCCAATTACCGAAATTTTCTAAGCATACATAATAAAATTGCTATAAATAGCTTGCCTTCAATAGAAGCGTCCTTGGCACACATTCTCTGAGCCAACATTTATAATTACAGTGTCCGCAAGTGGAACATAATTTCGATAACAGGTAGGAAGTGTATTCGCTTTGAAAGTAATACATTATGAAACGGGTAATGGCCTCATATTATCATAGTTCATGCAGTCAACAATGGAGAAATAAAACTGAATAAAGCAAAACTAACATATGTAATATATTATAGGCAGTAATATAAGTCAAGGCAACAGAAAATGTTTCAAGAGTGGGAAATGTTCTAAATTACATGTAATTCTCAAGTAATTTGCATGATCTTCGAATGAATGATCGGATGTATGCCTAAATGTTTTTTTTGTTTACCTTCTATGCACTCATAAACCCATGCATCTTTCTGTTTCATTATACCTTTTAATCCTTCTTCAACTTTCAATCTTTTGCTCCTCTAATTTTTTAAACATTTCCTAAATTCAATGTTCATTAATCTCCGATGATAGTGCGATCGCATTCGCAATAATTCCTCATTCATCGGCCTATTTTACGCTCTTTTTAATTATCTTCAATATTTGCACAGAGGTTCTCAGCCTGAGGCCCGCGGCTTTTTGGGAGGCCGTGAAGATGGCAAAAATTTTATTCTTAATTTTAATAGTCCGCACATAAATGTACGCCATATACAGTCTTGTATCCTACAGCCGCAATATGCCTTTTTCATTCGATTGCTACTGAATAGCGAACCATTCAAAATTTTCAGACAGACGGCAACGGAAAATTCTTACAATGGGTAGAGAAGCACTGGTCTAGTTTACGAGCTTAAGCTGGTCCGAGCTACCCTGCACCTGGGTGGTTTGGTGATCACCCCATCTTCTCTCCAGTCTCGGCGCTTCTACTTCACTCGTGTGAGGTTAATCAATGGTGTGAATTACGTCCACATCACAGGTCACTGAGAGTGAAATATTGTTTGGCTGAGTGTGTTCTATTAACAAATTATGAAATTAAAATATCTTGATCACATAATTTTTTTGTAAATGACTCTACTTAAATTATTTTAACCGTTTTATTCAGTTCATTTGCTATGATTGAGTCATGTGCTGTGTAATTTGTTTGACATGGTCCTTCAAAATTTAGGTTATCGTCATAAAAGTTTATTGAATATGATCGTAAAGACTGTAGTTGAACTGGCGGCATTTCCCTTTCCTTGCTGAATCAGAAACAAAATGCTTATCTCTACACAACCCCACTGAAGCACTTCACAAGTACTTCGCACATATTATGAGTCCCTTCACCCACGAAGCAAAGAACAAATCTGAAAAAAATTACGAGATGTCTCGTTTTTCCACTCGGGCTGTTAATTTCCCCGAACAACCCCCCATTCTAACGACGTGAAGCGTGTCAAAAATAGTTTATTATTTCGCCCTTAGATTTAACCTTGAAAATTTGGCTGGGTTCTGAGCGTGTGTGACACACAGAGTGACACAACGGCACTGCGGTGTCAGGTGTCTGCCAACATCAGCTGGTCTTGAGTCACAGGGGGTGCAGACGCAGGCACAGTGCCAGTTGTGACATCGGGTACACTACCGGTGCTAATTGCTAGCAAATGTAGAAGGCTAGTGCGAAATATTTTACGACGATCTTGGAACTAGGCTCTTTCAACAACTCACTGGAGTTTTAGTGTGTGGTAGAGCAGGTCTGGCAAGACAGCTACTCTATAGTAGTCAGGCTCACTACCAAATCAAACACGTACTTTGTGATGTGGAGAATACATTGGAAAAATGGTTGCTATGTTTAGTTTCTCAAGACAATATTCTTATTCGCCCATACTCGGGACTAGAAAGTCGTTTTACCAGCTTGGTTTTTACTTCAACATCCGAGGCCTGCATGGGCGTCATAGTCAGCTGTAGCCTCAGGTGAGGCTGTATTCACAGCTGAGCTATCAAAATCTCGACGTCGAAGCAGCTTCATACCGAGGGGACTGCACCATAACAGAGCTAATTATTGTAAAGTATGGAGCTCCACTGAGCAATGTTCACTGTTTGTTAAGGCATGAAATCTCTATAAAGCTTCTCCCTGCAACCGTGCGCTAGTATAAGTCTGCCATGGCCAGACGTCAAATGTCCGATAACGCCAGTGCGTTGAACGGTCCGGTAGCAGCCGCTGAATGCTAAAAGCTGCAGAATGCTTTGCAAGTCTTCAGTATTTCAGTTATGACCAGTCAACGTGATACCGCTTATACATTTGGCAGAGTTACGTTTTTGGAGGCTGAAATACTTGATAACAATATGATGACAGTACAATCAGTAGCATCGTACTTTCCTGGTATGTATATCGTAAAATTGATAATATGATTCAGCAAAAATATCCGAGAAATTCCGCTTACTGCTCGAAGTCATTCGCTTGAATATTTTCTATTTGGAATAAGTTTAAATGTAAAAGCGCTACTTGGGAGCACATTAGGATATCGCTACTGAAGAAGCATGTTTGTTGTCCATACAATCCCAACTTTCAAGTTCAATATCAACAAGCATAGTAACAACAGGTCACTTTCGCAGAGTCTCTTTCACGTTCCTGCCAGATATTCTCGAACTCTTTCTCGTCAGCGTTCGAAATAGCTTGGAGTCACCCCTAATACAATGAATACTGAGAGTTTATACAAAAGTTAGGTTTAGAATTGTAATTTCAACAAATGAATTTAATTAAACAATAGGCTTTGAACGCCGTGCACTAGAGATGAATTGAGAGCTCTTCAAGTCTCTCGCCACTGCTACCCTAATTTGTACAAAAAATTTCATTGTTCCATTCAACGGTAAAAACAGGGAATCGTGAAGATGAGAATTGAAGTAATACTTTGAGAGCTTCAGGTAATTCATGCATTTACAAGAACCTAAAAATGTAATAATATAAATTACAATCAATCGTCTTCGCTTAAATTAAATGTGCAATACGAAGCGTTATTATATCGAAAAACAAGTAAGTTCTTTCGGTGCATTTGTTGTTACGGTCCGGAAGTAAACGACACTAATGCGTTCAAGGATGTACGACTGATATCTAGATCTTCTGGTGAGTTTAGACGATAAAGTTTTAGGTTGTGCCTACTTAAAGGAAGTCCATTTCGTACAAGTAAAACTAGGTTTTTCTTTTTTTCCCGAAAGCTTCGACATTAAAAGCTTATAAACTCAACGAGTAATAAACATTTTCAACGAGGAAAATTGCAGTTCGATGACAACGTTAGTCTTGTCTGATGATTAATTCGGTAAGTAAGAATACAATTTTTAACTGTAGCTGCTGTACGAATGTTTCATTGCTCATGTCCAGATATATCCTCCGAGGGAGCCGTTACAACGTTATCAATTGTGCTTTTTATCCTTTGCCTATTGTATTCAATAAATAACGTATTTGAGATTCCTGCTGAGGAGACTAACTCGATACAAAATTATCAAAAATGAACAAATGTAACGTTAGTTGTCCTAGTTCGTACTTTTTTGTAGGATATGAACCATTCCAAAAACAAAATAATATGTTTTTTTTGCCGGCCTCAGCAGTTTCAGAATTGAATTCATGTCTGGTTTTCCTCAATGATTTTAGAACAATCTCGGGGTTGAAGACTGCATTTCTTGAAGAATTTCTTTGTTTATTGGTGAAGTTTTTGCGTTAGCTGCGGTCACGTGAGGCATCGGCAGCAGCTTCTCTTGACTGCATGCCTTCTGGCTGGCGTGCGGCCAAGGGAGCTCCACTGCTGCTGCTGCAGTTATGTTCATGATGAATAAACATAAAGGGACTTGCATCCTCTTTAAACATCGTACATCTCACACGTGTAGTGCCGCACCCATTTTTAAAACTCTGAATATTCTTTTCTACAAATAAATTATCTGATATTTTCTCAAACGTCTTTCTTTCAGCAATTTTTTCAGAGTATACGTCTGCATGACAATGCACATTCTAGTCAGACACTAGAATACACTCGAACATCATGCGCTCATCAAACATTGAGAATTCTATGCGTCTTCACGAGTGCAGAAAGTATCTCTACTGACAACACATATTTAGACAACTCGTTTAACTCCCTTTAGAAAACTGAAGAATTAACATTCGTGCTTATCAAAGTTTTGTAAGGTTTGATAATCATCCCCAGATTGTAAAACGACAGAGTTGGGAAAATGCATGTTCTCTATAATTCGACATTCGTCAACGGTACGCCATTCGTATTATTTCCTCAAGGTTGAGCGACTCAGTTTGAGCGTAAGGTACATATTATTTACGTGCGTTAGGCTACGCGCCTTGATAATTAGCCGCTCTAAAGTACGCGAGCACTGACGGAAAAAATACTTCATTCGACATGGTTATTACTCAGCAATGCAAGAGAATTGTACCATAGATGTACAATTACTAGTGTATCACGCGTCTCTTATGAGTTCTCTAGAGACACGGCCACTTAGTGAAATCAAAATCAAAAGGTATTAACTACTCCAGAGTTCAAGATTTTAGAATGATATTACCGAGGGAGAGATATATATAATTTCCCCTTAACTCTAAAATGTAGGTTCTCAGCTAGCATTTGTTCTACAACTATAGCTTCAGTTTATATTTATGAACTGAAAATTTGTGTTGGGTCTTTAATATTGCGTATTAAGCCTCTCTGGGTTATCCTTGCTGCAAATAATGTTAATAATTTTCAAAATCATACCTTTGCCTTAGGTCAAAAGAAGCTTCCGTAAAATTACATAAATAATGAACAAGGGTGCAAATGTGATGTTTTAGAGGTTGGTAGTACTACGAGATCATAGGCTATGATTGAGAATTGATATAAAAAATGCGAAATAATTTGTCAGCCAAAGCATTGTATGTATACGGTATTATAAGACTGCAGAAACATGAAGTAGGAAATTTATATTTTACAGAGTAATTACAGTACAAATACGTTTGCTTCGAGATCCACGTAATGTCATGTATGTATGTATTCAGAGTAAATTGGCTTGTATGCATGGAGAATATTATGCTGAATTAGTACTGTTAAGATCACCTTTTGCATCACTATCCTTGATCACTAAACGCACAAGGTGAGAGAACACTCACATTTGAGCGTCACATGTACTTGAAATTGTGACCCAAGACCCAAGAATGAAGACAGCTGTCCGAGCAAAGGTCCCGTTTTCTCTAACCTTGGTTCGACGGCCAAGTTTCTGGTCTGTGACTTTGTTTTCTGCTCAGCCCGAACGTAATACTTCCCCCTGTACTAACCTGCTTCACATGTGCGATAAATTTCAAAATTCCTGCAACTGATCGGATAGGGTAATAGTATTCAAATGTTCAAATTTCATAAAGGATCTATGCATTTTCACGAATGTGAATGAAGCGTATACGAGTCGTCTTGGCGCTGTGTCAAAAACGGCGGGGGTTGGAGCAAAGCAAGCTATAATGCCAATTTGTCTTCCAAGAAAATGAGAAGAACTACTACAGTTTCATATTGAATGCTCGGAGTTTACCCATATACTGTACGGATAAAAATGATAATTCGTTATTTATGTTCATGAAAATAAAGTATCTGATGGATCTGTTTAAAATCACGAATAAATGTACAGTTTCTAAAATCATCTGGAAAGAAGTGCATCACAGTTTGTACAATGAGATCTCCATGTTGGATTTTATCGATTTTAGCACTGTATTCTTACTGATTGAAAACCATATTGTTACAATATCGCGTGTGTAACTTATTTAGGTATAAACGATCTTGTCTTCCCTTCTCTTTTCTTTCTTTTCCTCTAGGAGAATTTTTACGACCGTGCAGCTGTAGCTCATTACTGCCATTTTATCACGACATGAGGTAGAGTCAAGCAAGGCAAGAATATCAGGCTATTCCCTCAGCTCACCTCGATGTGCGTCGAGAAGTATACACGTGGAGCAGTTGATAAAACTTCATCCTTTGAATTCTCGTGTTTTAATGTATGCATCACAAGGTTATTTTGAAGCACGGAATGCATTAACCAGTATGTCTTCCAACTGAATAAGAAAATAAATTAGTTCGTACAGTATTAATGATGTAGTGGTAACGGTTTATGTAAGTAATATTGATTTATCGAATGGTCAGCTATAGAAGATCAGGTTTGATCGTGTTTGGTGGAATATGTACAGTGGTTGCCTATAATCCAATAACACCATCCTACCGTAAAGCATGGAAATGGCAGCATCGTGGAGTGGGGCTGTCTTATTGTTCGAGTTCTGGGGGAACGCCACATCATTGAGAGAAAAATGGATAGTTGAATGGATGTACAAGCTGATACTGAAGTAGAAGCTGTTTAAGAGAGTGAGAAAATTCTACGCCCGTCGTGAGTGAATCTTTCAGCTAGGCAATGACTCCAAACATACGCAAGTCGAAATTAGAAAATAATGATTCCCAAATAAGAAAATAAGTGTTTTGCCATGGCCAGGCTAACCGCCTGACCTCAATCGCATTGAAATTTGTGGCGAACATTCAAAACTGGTGGTGCATAGAAGGAATCTTAAGAGCCTTGCTGATTTGAAAATCATCTGTATGCAAGAATGGAACAAGATACCGCAAACGGAGTGTCAAAAGTTAGTTTCTAGTTATAATAAATAATAATTTCCAAGCTGTGGCAAATAAATGTGACGCCACTAAATACTATCGATTCATTTTTATGTTGAGCCAAATAATTTTGTCCTATACATTTTTTGCATACTTGATTTTCTGGTTGTCAATAAATTTCGTTCTGTTCTATTTGAATACTTTCTAAATATATATTCTCCGACTACCTGCATTCTGTAACCCAAACACCGGAGCTTGAAATTTTCAAAATACATCAAAAGTGGAGTTGTATAAATACTTATGTCCAAGCATTGTATATATATTGTTACTCAATCTGCACGCGAAATTTTCAGAAACTTCATATGTACCTTTCAAGAGCGTCGAAAGTTCTCGTTTCGTGTAATTTGTGTTGAAGAAAACATATAGAGGGCTTAAATACTTAGAGTTATGTAAGAAAAATTTGAAAAACCGTATGATACAAAAAGGTAGCTGTATTTCACTTATCGTATAAGCGTTTGAAATCCGAAAGTAGATTCGGATCGGAAATTAAGTGAAATATGAGCGTTTTTGAAAAGCGTTAGTGATGTCTGCAAGATTCAGAACAAAAAACTACATCGTCTTAGTCCAAATGAAGTCACTTGGCCTGAGACCTCATGTACCTTAGCTAGTGATGGACTGAAATTTTCTTGGGAACCAAACACGGCGAAGGCAAGATTTGGGTTCAGTACGGTAACTTTAATTATTATTGATGTGATGCTAGTGACACTTTTCAGTAAATTCAATGAGTGTATTGATACAGAGATACTTATAGCAACTTGAAGTAAATTTCTAATGCAATGCTATAGTGAAGAAAAATATGCTGTGTCCTCGTACTCAGCTTCAATGTCAAATGTAAGTTAGTGAAAATGCTAAAAAATAATTATCAGCAATTCTATCCTGTAATTATGTTAACGCAAAAGCAAGTGCGCACAAAAGAACTGACGGAACTTGTGGATGAACTACCAGAATATATGTTCAACACTGGGGTAGGGAGAATCCTACCGACCAAGACCAAGACGATAGACACAGGTCTAGGTTTTCTTCCAGGAATGACGTCATGCGAGCGGAGCTGTTGACTGTTTTGCCCGCCTGAGATGGCTGGCACATGTGTGCCGTGGCTGGGCTGCTACTCGTGAACACTGAGGCTGGACGCTGAACAGCCCGATGGAGATTGAACTAGGGCGGTAGGCATTAGAGGCGGATACTGAACAACCGAGGAGGAGACTGAAGATGGATGGATTATAGGGAGGTGGAAACTGAAGGTGAATGTTGCATGCGGCAGGTAGATACGGAAAGTCAATATTTGCATAGAAGAAGCAAATACTGGAATTAGATATGTTAGAGGGGAAGTAGACATTAATGTGGATATTTGCCTCTGGCAGTCAGATACTGAAGGTTGATTTTTACATCAGGGAAATGGATATTACACAGAGGGAAGTGGATGCTGAAAGTGGATTTTGCACAGAAAGAAGTATATGTAAACTGACGGTGGGTAATATTCTAGAGAATGAAGTGTGGATACTGAAGGTTGATATTGCACAGAGGGAAGAAGATACTGAATATGGAGTTTACTCAAAGGGAAGTAGATACTGAAAGTGAGTATTTTGATACGGAAAGTAGACACAGAAGGTGACTGAGGGGCTCATGGGGCTGGAGGAAGTCAGCTTCTTTGAGCTGCCTACAGAAAACCGCGCCCTGTTCTCTCCTGCGCCTCCCATCCGCCGTACGTAGGTACCAGTGGGCGCAATATGACTTCGTAGCTTACCAGTGTCTTTCCTTTCGAGCCGGCACTAAAGGCGGGAGTGGGACTGGACTGATCGCCCCGCGAGGAATAGTGCTGGTGCTGGTGCGTGGCGCTGAGTTAACTTCCATCATATCAGAGGAAATGTTAGGACATGACTTCCTGCTCTGAAGAGTTCTTGTCTGGACTTACGGAGGAGTGAGCGGCTCTATCATTTCAGAATAATTGGCACTCTTGAGTTGTGTGTTGAGTGAAGAAAAGAATTGTATTGAGGTGGAACCACTAAATAACAACGCTATTTAACATGCATTACCGCACTTTACGCAATATTATAAGGTGAAACCGGCATGAAACTAGAAGTTTCATTGGAATAGACCAATTTGACCTTGTACATTACTACTAATGCACTTTGCGTGGCATTGCTTCGAATTAAAAAATTTTGACAGTGACATTATTCCTCAATGTTCAAAAACAATTGCAGAAATGTTTCGTTAAAGCTGTTTTTATTATTGTTCCTCGGAGCAAAAGTCTGGCAAAAAAACAGCTGTGGTTGTGATGACACTGATGGTGCGTGTTGACATTGCCCGGAGAGTGTTGCCATCGCGCGCGTGCCAACGACGCACAAATGCTTCTGTCGTTTACTTGGACGGCTCCGAATGCAGTGCAGATGCAGCCTCCGTCTATTTCTTTCTCTTTCTTCCTGTCATTTGGAACGCAGAGTGGGCGTGCAAAACAAACGCATGTCTCTCCATAACAGCGGAGATCGAGGAGAAGCTCTTAGCATGTTTACATCTGATAGCGTGACGGCGCAAATTACGATTCTCAGGTAGTTGTTGTCCTGCACCTGAAATGGACCTGAAAGTCTCCGTAAGCATTAGATTTGAGGCGCTAGCGATGCTTCTTTTCCAGTCTTGCACAGGAGACAAATGCGTGAAATTTGGTTATTCCTGCCGTAAGAAAACATGTGATATTCTAAACTTATGAGCCCCACCAGCATCAGGAAAACTGTCAAGAGAGAAGACGAGAAAGGAGAAATACAAGTTTCTCCGTCATCACACATTACTTATGAAAGTTTGGTTCAAAATCACTTGTATTTTGCGAATTTTCAAGAACGTACTTCATTTCAGGGGTAATTTTTGGCTTCTCATATTAAATTTAACTTCCCTAATCACAATCAAATTCAATGAGCTCCCAACTTTAGCTGTAAAAGTTTTTTTTTCTCGGATAGGTCTAGGTTCAGATACCGAATGACTTGGTGAAGCTTAGAAGGAGGGTATATTTCAAAGCAGCTCGCAATAGTGTTCTGCAACTCTGTATAGTGTTGCTTCAATAACATTACGGATTCGCATGTGACATTAAAACGTGAGAACGTTTCATTTTTTACAAAAAACACGTCTCTTAAACTTCAAAACTGCTGAAGATCAAATGAAAATCTAACAACAGATTTTTATGTCTTGTTTCTTGCATTGTCATCACATCTTAAAACAATATTCATTGCATTAGTATCGACATACCAATAAATATTACTCCTCAATAACAACAACGATGGCAAATTTAACGATCTATTCTGACAGCGAGGTAACCTGGTAAGTTTTACCACCAGCCAGGCAGCCGAGAACCATATTTGCAGAGGCGTCTCTATTTAAGACATAGCTCCAAATGCCAGCGCTGTAGCCAAGTACCTTCATCACAATGAGACGCTATGTGCGCAGTGGCAAGAAATAGAGAACACTTTCTCTGTAGCATTCGGCAGAGCTGCATTGCAGCCTGCGTCAACCCGGTGGCGAAGGGCTCATCAGCGATAAAACGCATCATGAATTTGAAGTTATTCATCACACGCAACAAGTTGTGCAGAATTCAGCGCTTGTAGGGAGTAGTTAACAAACTCCGTGAATAAAAATTAGTCCCTTATTGCTTTTCGAGCTTCACTTATCTACTACATTCATCAATCGGTTTTCAAAGCTGTAACCGAAGTTTCGGTTATAAGCAAGTACTGAACAGGAATCCGTTTTCATTGAGAGCTGGCAAGGTACAGACTTATTTCTTAGTTGCTACACAACAATGGAACGAAAGCAAGACGTCTCAGAATGGCAAGAACTAGCTATTGCATTTGGTCGGGCTAAGGGACACCACGTGAAAAGATACCACGCGAAGAAAGTAGTGGAATTCGATGGTGTTTCATGTCGCACCATTATCCGGGTCAACCGACAATGTTAACAATACGGTACGTATGGGAATTCCAGGCAAAATTGTGGTCGGAAGAAAATTCTAACTGATACGGACTGCCGCGGTGTGTCCGGAATTGCTTACCGGAAGTGCTTCGCATCAAGGATGGAACTACAGCAAGATATCAACGTCTTCCTCTTCTGTTTTTGTTTGAACTCTTCGTAAGGAACTCAGTGCAATGAAAATATAACGCAGAGTGACTCGTAAACAGCCGATGTTAACTCCAGCCCACAAGACTACTCGTTTGAACTGGGTCAAAGCACACGTACATTTGACTGTAGAGGAGTGGAAAAGTGTCATGTGGTCTGATAGATTTCGATTATGTATCTATAGCAATGATGTCAGCCGTCGTGCTGATGGAAAATGTATTGAAACTTTCAACAAAGCTCGTGTGAAAGGGGCGATATAAGGAGGTGGAAGGAGGGTTTGTCATGTTCTGGGGTTGTTTCAACTACATAGTAGTACGTCCTTCAGCTGAGGTATTCGTCAAACTGAACTCTCATGGCTGCGTTGAGCCACTAGATAACCAAGTTTTGTCATTTGCACGATATCTGCAAGAAAAAAGGCATGTTGCTTTGTGTTTCTTTCAGAATGACAACTGACGGGTGCAACGGACTAGAACTGTCATTTAATTGGCTTGACAGTCGATCAGGATATGCCAGGTATTTAGATAGGCCAAGTCTCCAGACATGAGCCAAAAATAAAATTTATGGGACTGCCTAGAACGCTGAGATAGATGTCGAAAAGATCGTCCACAATGTACTGTGGCCGCACTACGCGATCAGTTGCTGCAAGAGTGGCTTAAAATCAACCAAGTGTACATTAGAACACTTGTAGGCTCAATGCCGCTCAGAATTACCGCCATTTTTCGTGCTCGAGCTCCTACGCCATGTTAGTGGCAGATGAGTAAGTTTTTGTTCGGGAGCTTATTAAGCCCAAGGGAATTAACCCTTTCTTAAGCAAAATTTTCTTAAAAGTAGCATTTACTCAATTTTTTTTATTTCACTTTGAATGAGTAAACTCCTCAAGTTTTGAAAAAAGTTATAAACTAGTTTACTCGTCTTTCATCAACCTCTCTAGTTCCAAGCCGATAATTCTTTCTAGTGTTTCAAAAATCTGGCACACATAAAAAAGTTGTCTGAAAATTATATATTTTTGTGCCCAAACCTGTCAGAGAAAGAATCCATACAATTGGACAGCCGTAGAACCTTCGAAGCTGAAAAAGGAGCACTTGTGATTGTACAGTGAATGCTGGAGGAACGGAAAAAAAATCGGGGTAAAATTCTTATCTGCCTCTCAGTCCTTATTGACCACTCTTTACTCTTCGTTGGTATGAGGCCTACTTTAACTCTCTATTCGAGACAAACTGAGGATTATTGCTTACTTTTTCCTTCCATCACCTTATTTACCGTTACGCAGGTGACAGCGCAGTCAAAAATTCACGTGAGAACAAAGTGCGCTCAGAATTATTTTTCCTTGTCTCCGAGTCACAGAGAATGGAAAATAAACAATATGTACATGTGGGCATGCAATAGCACCCTAATCCATCTTCTTCTTCATCTTCTCTTTATTGAGCCACGCGTAAGAAAAGCTTCAGAAATTCACCCAAACTTGCAAAGTTTGACTTCCGCGTTATGGTACGAACTGCTTCTTGGTGTATAAATTTTCTCAAGTTAATTGCACAAGAGTTCTTTTATGTTCGAGGCAATTGTACTGATTCATCGGGCACACAACACACACACACACATGCACACACGCACAGATTGTGCGGTCGGGCGGCAGAGGCAGGCGGGGTGACAGGGTGTGGGAAGGGTGGCACGGTGGCAAGCTGCCAAGCTCTTGCGCTTACTGCTGAGCTCTGGCCTGCAGTGTGACCTGCGCAAGTGGCCTGCAGTGCGTGGCTTGCATAAAGTGGCCTGCAGTGCGAGGTTTGCATAAAGTGGCCTGCAGTGCGAGGCATTCGTAAAGTGGCCTGCAATGCGTGGCATGCGTAAAGTGGCCTGCAGTGCGTGGCTTGCATAAAGTGGCCTGCAGTGCGTGGCATGCGTAAAGTGGCCTGCAGTGCGTGGCATGCGTAAAGTGGCCTGCAATGAGTGGCATGCCTAAAGCGGTCTGCACAGTGGGATGCGCACACCAGAAAGCAACACTGCCTGTTTAACAAGTACGAGATCTTCACGTCGGAGTTTGCTGCGTTGCCTAAGAACAGTCCGGGTTTCCAATAGTAATTAAGTAGTTGCGAAATAGCTTCCTTTAACACCCGCTGAGAGGACCACTGACTACAAAGTTTTCATGGTGCCAGGTGTCTTCATCGCAAAAATACATAGAACACGCAACAGAAGTGAGCGCTCTAACGAGTTAACGAAGGATGCCTTGCAGAGGGAAGGAATTCTGTATCCCGAATACATCAGCACCGATCTAACCGCAGAATTAGCCGTAAAACTTTGGCAGAATACATAAATTTCAACGGAAAACATCGCATAAATTTATAATATCCCACATTTCAGTTTATTTATGAACGAGCTTTCTATTGATATTGAATCTCTGCTGAAAAGCCTAATTTACATTTGAAAAGTTTTGCGCAAGGTGCGTTGCCGTAGTAAGCTGGTTTTTTTAGTCTCTTTTCAGTTTTCGGCAGAGAAGGTCATTGTTCACATTCTCAATCAGATGCTGAGACCCTCGAAGCTCACTGATCGTCAAAAGGAAGCTACGAAAACTCACGTTACACCTTAACTTTCTTGTCGAACTTATGCCAATTACCTTCATGTTAATTGATACTCATGTCTTCAGTACTCACGATTATCATTCTTGAACAAAAAATCATTCGTTAGTTAAAGAGCAAATGAAGGACAACCCAAGAGCAACTCAAGGGTAACTTGAAGGTGACATTTTTTCCTTGTACTCTCTAAAACACTCCTGACAATAATCTAATACTCTTACGATATCTAAAGGTTTTATTGAACGAAGAACAAATTTGGCATCAGAAAAGTCTCATTGCTTTAGCCTGTATGATCACGCGAGCAAATTAAACTCTTCGGTTTCTTCAAAAGCTGCTAAGGATGGAGAAGAGGCACACTATGTTTTACAAATAATTCGCTTTTTAAGCAGAACTGAAATTAATTCTTTAAATAAAGAATTGCACCCGAAATGTAATCCCTCTATGACCCTCTAGTAAAGTGTTCGATACTTTTACATCTTGGATATCGCATTCATTCTGGTAAAACAACATGTTTACAAAACTTGCATCGCAGGTGGTCCCACAGGCTGTTCTACAATAATAAATGTCACAATACTTGAATCGAAGATACCCCCACTCGCTACACTAAAATAAAAACTATCACAATGCTGTCATCACAAATACTGACTCTCACTGAAGTATTATGATAAATATCATAGAACTTGCAACACAGATACCCACACTCTCCGCGTTTTTAATGAATGTCACAAAACCTGTGTCACAAATATCTGCGCTCTCTGAACTACAAGAAAAACTTGGATGGGGAGACGGGGGGAGCGCAGAGCAGCTAGAGCCAAGTTTCTTCGTTGTTCGTCACCCTCTTGCTCTTTACGACAAGTTTTTTACGACAGTGATCAAGTTCCGTTTAAGTCTCTCCAAATAAACGGCCTGAAGAGGAGCCAATTCTTCAAGTGCACAAGCTTCGGATAAAATGGCACACGACAGAAATTACGTGTTGTGCTTGGGTGCAAGTCGTTAAAGCTCCTAGTAACAAGTTGCTATGCCAGAATTCGATTCAATTCAGTTCATCGTGGATTCGTTGACACAAATTTTAAAAAATCTTTTAAGTTGTTATTCATGGAGCCAATTGTTGTTTTGTATTCTGCCAGGGTCGGTATTATCTTTTTAAACATTTCGTACATCCACCAGAATGAGGACATGAGAGTACTGACAACCTATACGGAATCAGTTTATCAGTATCTAAAAATAAGGCATAGATTTTTGAGGCGAGAAATTAAAATTCGGGGATAAATTTTTCGGAAATATGAGAATTTTTTCTCGAATGATAACTTTTTATAACATAAATAGAATTTCGCTGTTCAGAGGCAGCCCAGAAGCACGTGGACTTGAATGCTTCGACCGATGCACTGGAAGAGAGAAGCCGAATTCCACGTAGAATTTCTGCCTCGACATACGATTTTTGGGCAATTCTCTAAAAATATTGCATAAAATATTTTCTGGTGTTTTTAACTCTTTCGAGTTTCCCCGATCAATTATAGATATTTTTTTGTTATTGATGAAATCGACCATTCTGCAAACATTAAGGTAAAACGGTGTGACGTTAAATTGTCGCTGTATGTATGAATTACTGTATGATGTTCAGTGATTATCAAATAATATGATATAAGTTACCACATAATCCTCAAGTAATTATATATACCAAGAAGAGGTTTTCAAATCTGAAACCTATCCATGCATGTTGAGAAAATATATTTAGTAATAACCTACTTGCACACCTATCATTACGTAAACTTGTACATTGCACGCTTACGTATTATGAAAAACATTTGATTCTCACCACCAAGTTTATTCAACATTCCTGATAACTTATTACTACGCTTCAACCACTTTACCTTAAAGCCTAAGCTAAACTTTTCATGCCTTAAAATAGAAGTATTTATTTATTATTTATCAAATTAAAAACTACGCTTTGCCAAGTCCAGCAGTCACACTCGACACGACAGAGCAATTATTTTAATCAACTCGAAAGGTCTGAGGGAACGATTACGATTGATAGATGAAAATACCTAGGAAAAATTTCTTAATGAGCAATTCATGAAGATGTAAGCTTATTATTGTCTCTCTCCTGAGGCGTTATTTGACGGTACAATTTCATAACCTCTAGTACAGCTTCACTCACTTTCTATGAAGCTTGTGATGCGCTGGCGAGAAACAAAGTGATCCCTCCGCAATAATGAAATACCTAACTCCCTAGATTAAATATTCCTAATTTTTCTGTATCGGCTTTCATGTTTCTCGGTAAAGTAAAAGGAGATTTTAAAAACCCGCTGGAGAAGCCACGTGTGATATCAGAAGCCGCATTCTCAGTGGCAGACTAATGAATCTGCGACCACTGAAAGGGCAGCTAATATGCAGATGGGGAGCTAGCAGCTCGAGATAGAATCGGAACATTTTAACGCATGTTCATCATGCGACAGCCTCATGATATTATCAAAGGGGTAGACTTGATTAGTTTCAAATCGTCATCAAAATGCTGAAATAAATTAGTCCTGAGATTTCGAATTGCGCTTGAGTAAAGAATACTAATTCAGCTCGTCAAGACAAGTTCTCACAGCACAGAGGGGTGGACCTAAACGGCCTGCAGAGCTACGCTGTAGTTTTTCTTCTCTATTTCGAGCAAGCCTCATGCCGCCCTACGTAGCCTATCATTACTAAATCACAGCGCCCTCGCTTCTCACTGCAGTGCTACCAGAAATGGCGGGCAACTTGCGTGGAATTGTGCGACTTGCGCCCTGTAATCGATACCATCATTTGGAAAACGTAAGAATCTTGTGCAAACAGCAATAAGATGCTCCGTCGCAACCCTGGAACTACATTGCCGCATAGACCTCAAACGTTAACGATGTTTGTTGTCAGTTTCTGAGGGAGGGGAAAAGTTGACCGTAGTTTTGTGCATGCGCCCCAAGGTCACTGGGTTGGTGGGGCCCGTTCCTCTAGCTCCGCGTTTATCCGTCGTTCCCTCAGCAACTTTGGACCTTTGGGGGTTGGATCGATTGAAGCGTCGACACCCGCTCAGCCCTGCCGCTGCTGCACACACACACACACTCTTTCTCTCTCTCTCTCTCTCTCTCTCACTGTACGGAAGCTATCATAGAATGGTCGGTTGTCTCTTTTGCCCCCCCTCTCTCTCTCTTAGTGGCTGTGCAGCAGGGAATGATCGTTCTCTCCACTGCCCGTACAACGCTTTTCGAAATATTTTCATGGACTCACACTTATTTAACAGAAGAACGAAGAGATAAAAGCACGAATAATTTCAGTGTATAGGAGTGTGAACCAATCGAGAAGAAACAAATAATTACTTTAATAGGAATACGAATGCAAGAAAATATCAAGCGTAGAAATGATGCTTCGATCCGCAGTCTTCTCATGAGCCCCCCAAATCATAGATCGCCGAACAAAACCTACGTTAATCTATACTGACTGGGGGCTTATGACTTCAAACGGTGCACGTGACGATGTAAAGTAAACTGACCTTGACAGCACATTTGGAGACTGCGTGTCTACCGACTCTGTGACTTTGCCCCACACTTACTCGCTCTCTTTCTCCCTATTGCAGAAAATAAAGATGGCCGGCCATCAAGTTCCGAGTTGTTCGTGGCTCTTCAAAAATGGATTATCTTATGTTTAATGCTGAGCGAACTGTAATTTAATATTCTACAGACCTGTGGAGAGTCAGAAAGGAAACCTTCCATATGAATAGCGGAAAGACTGTGTATTCCTTCTAATACTGTGCTGCAATAGGATGAAAGAAGCCGTATCCATGAGCCGATAAATGTACGCTGATGAAAAAAGCTTGTGATTATCCGTTTTCATGTAGTGCAGTTATAGCACTGCTTATGATGTATGTAAATGTTATTTTCCTTTAAAAATGGGAACTCTAATTGGTAATTTAATTGACACAGCTTGCAATGTGTATATAGTTTTAATAAAGATCTTTTTCAACTTAGTATTTTAGCGCAGAAACACGATAAAGTTAAAAAGAGAAAGTTTACGTTAGATAGTTTTGAATTTCACCTGTTATGCAAGTTTCATCGCTTGTCAATAAAACAGGTATAAAGTATTTCGTATAATTCGTTCTGGAACTGCTTCAGAAAGTTTTTACGTAGTTCCTAAGAGATTCCTTACTTTAGGCAGCCGTTTGCGTTAAAATCTCTCCATATTATTGTATGGTAATTAGACCAAATGTTCTCGCATAACGGAATGCTTCAGAAAAAGTATGTCGTCTGCCTGCGGCAATCAAATTTCTCGATTGTCGCTGTGAGTCCATCAAAGTGAATAATCCGTAAAACTACAAGTTTTGAAAAAATCAACAACATCCAGCACAGGAATTAATGTACAGACCAAGTCACTTAAATTGCAATCCATCCATGACCTGTATAAAATGAGACCCAGCTTTGAGTATAGCACGCAACATAAGAGTATGTCAATGTCCACTCCATGAACAGCGGAATAAAACCCGTCTTTGGGCATAGCATTCAACATACGAGTAGGCTTATGTCAGCTCCATGACCAGCGGAATAAGACCCAGCTTTGGGAGGAACAGGCTCCATACGAGTAGCCCTATGTCAGCTCCATGAACAGCAGAATAAGACCCAGCTTTGGGAGGAACAGGCTGCATACGAGTAGCCCGATGTCAGCTCCATGACCAGCAGAATAAGACCCAGCTTTGGGAGGAACAGGCTGCATACGAGTAGGTTACACGTACATCCATGATCCGTAGATAGAGAGAAGCACACACATCTGCAGGGTCGTTGGGGCAGGAGCTGAGTGTGATGTAGCGCCTAAAGCTGCACCGCTGCCGCATCTGTTGCTGCTGCTGCAGTTGTTGCAACTCAGAACAGAGAGTTTTGGGGGAGAAACTGTAGCAGTAGTCAGGCAGTTATAACTTAGAGGAGAAACTGTAGCAGTCGTCAGTGGTCATAACTTAGTAGGCCTTGTTAAAAAGACCTTATTAAGAGCAACTGTAGCACGTGAAAACATACCATCCGGCATTATGAGAGAAATATGGAGCTTTTGGAGCACAATCAGTCCCTGCGTGCAGCTGCGTACGAAAAACACAGACAATACTCCAAAGCACTTGATACTACTGCTCACCTGTAGATTTGAGTCTATTTTTTAAAAAAAAGCTTGACATGCATTCAAGATACAAAGATGCATAAGTGATAATACATTAACAAAAAAACGATTCACAAATGTACGAATGAACACTTTGTCATAGGAAGTCGTTCACCGTCATGTCTTCCAGATCCTTGTGTTGCTAAAATGTTACAAATACGAACTTTCAGTCTGCTTGTTATTGATAGTCAGAACTAACGGAAAATAAACCAGCTATGCCATCATATAAAACTAAAGATGTTATCGAATACCACTCTAATTCGAAACCGACATAAAAGTATGGCGCCGTCATATCCAGCTGCAGTACCATGCAGTTAGTGGCCAGGACCAGGAGTAGGAATCAATACACAGCTTTCCCGGGGGCCAGCATTGTCAGGTACGAGGTCTGCTGTTGCACACTGCTGCGAGTGGGACCATAATTTCATGTGTCTCACACACTACTGAGGACTGGTTAGAAATTAGGACACAGGTTACAAATTTGAATATAGGGTACAAGTTTAAATTCACATTACAAATTTGAACACATGTTACAAACTCGATGATTACAAATAAGGAATTTGAATGCAAGTTAAAAATATGAAAACATTACAAATTCGAATACGGGCTGTAAATTTGAACACAGGTTGCAAAATTAAATGTACGGTACGAATTTGAACACAAGCTATAAATTTGAATACAGGTGATAAATTAGATGCAGATTAGTAATTTTGATGCAGGATACAAAATGAAATCAAAGTCACACAATATCAACCGAGCAAGTGCAGCTGTATAGCTGTGATGAGCTGCAACGAAACCTTGAAGATGACGTGCGACATTTTTAATGACCTTCAATTTGTTCAGACTTCAAAACAATACTTATCCCTCGAAAATGCAAAGTTTTGACTGTTAAGCCAGGGAAATATTCCGAGACGGCACCATTATGCAATTGAAGGCCATATCGAGACATTCGTCTACATTTTCTCAGAAAATCTTCGAGGAGATTAACTTCGGCATTTCGTACCTCGGGAACATTTTCTTGCGTAACTGGGATGAGTAATACAAGTGCAAGCAGGAAAATTGCCAGAAGTTACATTTCGTCCCATTTTTGTGATTATTATATCTGCTCGCGTACAGGTATTGCAAGTGAATCCATATTGCAGGGAAGACTATAAAATACGTTTCCATCTGGCTTAATGAAGCAAATGTTATATCCGAAGGTGTGAGTAAACTAGCGGCTATTGGAACGGCTCTTGGGATCAAACCCGCTGCAAGCCACTTGAAATTTCCGCGTCTCGCACATCATGTATAGCGAGGGCAACAGTACACGTCTTCTGGCACGAAGTCGTGAGCTCGGCGACGACGTGGACGGATCATAAAAACATGAGAAAATACGTAATGGTAAGCAGTAGATTGATAACGAAGTTTGCGGGTACAATTAATGCAACCAAACTCAACAAGGGCGCCGATATACTGAGTTTTGGCGTGACTGTCGACCGACATGTGCCAGAATGCGATAACCGATGGACAAAACCATGTGCGTACAGACAGCTACAGACGTTATCCTTATAACCATAAATTAGATTCCCTTTACAATACTGTGCGCACGTAGCTGAAAAAAGCTGAAATATCTGGAATGGCCCATTTTTTGTTTGTAATTGCTGTAAGACATGTTTATATTAAAGGCTCTTTTAAATTGAAGGTTTAGGCACGTCCACATTAGCGATCGTTTTATTACTCCAGCCGAACGGCTGCATGATGCCGCAACCTTGCCAACTAACTTTTGTTAGTCCATGCAGCAGAGAATGCAAGAAAAGCTGCCACGATTGAACGGCGTCTTATGCCTCTGTATAATCGGAGGCCATTACTGCTGGGGCACGCTCGTCTTTCTGGTCTTTTAAACGGCGTCTTCGTCCCAACACGCACATCTTTGTGGCCTTTTAAAATGAAGACTTCGGCGAGGCACGCACGCCTTTCTGGCCTTCTAAAAGCGGTGTTCGTTGCAATGCTCGACACGCACAGCAAGCAGCGAAGGTCTGCAGCAGCTGCTACGCTCTCTTGTTTGCTCTCCGACTATAACCACGCGATCTGACGACGCTTGTGATCCCGAGTGTGTAGCGCTTGTTTGCGCGGGGCTCCACATTTTCTAGTTAATCTAACGCTAATAAGAAGTGTACAGTTCTAGAAAATGTCTACTTTCTGGCTATCAAAATAAAAATCGTTCCATTTTGAAAATCTTGAGCTGCGCGCCATGCTTACTTTTTGGTGACCTAGATAGAGTCCAGGTATTTTGTTGAGCCATATTTTTGTCTCGAAAAGCGTACCTTCAAAAAAATTGGCCAAGTGAAATAAATTTGCCTCTTCCATTAGCTGAACCCGTCACCTTCGACAATGAAAATGACGACGGCGTATCTAGAGAAAAGCGAGCGATGTGACCCATTCGGGGATAGGCTCAGGCACCGTCCTGTTAGGGATAGAAGTTTCTTTCAGTAATTTCGCTCAGTAGATTGCACTGCACATCAGTTACAATTCAAGTTTGATTTTAATGGTCGTGGAAATGGTTTTCACTTGACATGAGTGTTTCTCTAAATAAGGGATTTTTGTTCAAGTTATGCGTTCGTTGAAAATTAAATTTCGAAAGAGAAGAGCATTTTAAGGGTGACGTCATGTCGGTTAGCAATCGACCAAGTCGATTAAATTCAGATCTCAATAAGTTAACACTTCATGCACGTACATGCTACACAAACCCAATATTTGGGAAACAAATCAATTTATACGCTGCAATTTTAATTTCACGGTATCCGAAGGAACTGAACGTCGGGCAATATCGGAAATAATTACTCGGTGAGGATCATTGAAATGCGCTGAGAACAGCAACTGTTTTGAGAGAGCGAAGGGCGTAGTGCTGAGGCAGGCGTCTCTCTGGTCGCGCCCTACGCCTCGACCGACTCGGCTCCAGCAGCTCTGTGAGGGTGTCACCCTGAACCTTCTCACGAGGCGCGCCGCCTCGCCGTCATGCGCTCACATGCTCTTCTCAAGAGTGCTCCCATTTCCCCTCCAGCCTAATTACTACGTGTCGTACGCTAGGTAGCTGCTTGGCTATACCATGGTTACGTGCAATACGCGATGAACTTTCTGTGTCATGTCATTACTACGTGAAATATAGATGAACTTTTTCCTGTAAGGTAATTACTTCCTGTGAGGTAGAAGGGCTTTGGTCGGTAATGCAATTACTACAGTACGTTTAATACGTTATACAGTTTCCCTGTAATATTACTGCGACGTGTCATACAGATCAACCTTGTCTAAATATGTATATATCCTGTGTGATAAAGGAAGATTTTTGTCAGCTATGCAATTATAACGTATAACATGTAATACAGTTTACACCTGTAATGGTATTACGACGGGTTTCACCGACGAATTTTTTTCAGTAGTACATTTACTTTGTGTAATACAGAAGGATCTTTCTTATTTATGTAAGTACTACGCGTAATTTGTGCAATAATACCGTTTCTCTGGAGTGGAACTGTCACGTGCAAGACGGAATCAATTCTTCTGCAGAGTAATTCATACGAGTTATTCTGAAGGGCGTTTGTTTTTCTTTTTCATTTGTACAATGTGTCATTAACTCTATTATCATGGGATATCTTACCCTAAAACAAAATCCTGCGATGCAGTCACTTCGTTTTAACACTGCCTGGCGGACAATTACATTGTGTTAGGAACTATTCGCTTTAAAAGTGGTAATTATAATAACAAATTTGTGTGCATTTGCACGTTGCACACGTTAATGGTAAGTACTATAGAGAAGGTGCAGATGCGCACATTCGCCTTTCTCGCGAGATGAAGAACATAAAGGGACTCTATAACGCATTTAAAAGTATATTTTGAGTCGCGACGGAGCACCTGTCCACTTGAGCCTCCATCCAATCACTTTTTGACCTCACGAGGTATCTTTTACTGTTTGACAAAACCTATTCACATTAAAATTTAAAAAGTGCGTTTAATTCAGATTTTGAAATACCTCCTCATATACATTCTTTTACTCACAGCGTATCAACATGTGATTTTATTAGTAATCCAAGAATGTTGCAGTAGCAAACTAATGTGTATATCTGATTGGAGAACACTCACTCAAAGTAACGCATCATATCACACGCATGCCCCGCTGGCAACATTCGAAACATCCCATTTCAGTTTCCGAGGAAAAGTTTCGCGCACTTGTGAGACGTCACCAGTCAAATTAGAATGCAGTTTCGAGCAGAATTTTGCTCGCCTGTGCTCTGTAATACTTGCGTAAGTCGAGTTTTGCAAAGACAGAATACTAATTTACCTCTCGCTCTTGATTAACAGCAAACATTTTCGAAAATGTGCATCGTTCAGATCTACGCTTCTAATAATGCGTTGTTAAACATCCCAGCCCATACACAAAGAACTTTAGTGTATGCTTGTACCAACTGATGAAACATGTTTCGCTAGACTGAACTTCACTGAAATGTGTTGACATTCTCCATAAAGCCTTGGGCTTACCTTTTCAAGGCATGAAGCTGAAATAGTTTTTACAGATGTCCCTGATGTTTCTTTGATTTAGACCTAACAATAGGGTGAATCACTACTGTTGCGGTCGGCTGCTGCCATAAATATCGGATATCAAACAAACGTCGGAAATTATCTGCCATCTGAGCGCTACACAAAAAATATTTGATCAATGGGACAATCGAGAAAGGAAGGTATTGTGTGTATATATACATAAAATTCCGAGATAAAATACTAGCGAAAAATAATGAGCTAGATTGCGGAAGCTTTTGTAGTCCAGTTTTAAGTGTATCATTCTATCGAGATGACTGTTTTGAACCCTGAACTAATAATGAAAGAAAATACATTGAAATTTATGGGTTCTGATACCTTTTTCTTATTAATGTTGCTTATCATGCAGGATCAACTTCTCAGAGATTTAAATTTTGTAAATTAAATTGTCACTTTCATTCACTTTTAAAGAAAACAGGTATTGATAGGGATTCTATCTTGAAATTTGCCATCCCATAACCACAGAGCCCTGCAATGTTTTGAGAGTAACTGTAAAGAACTCTGCACAGTGTACGGGTGTATCAAGCTCACATATTTACCCCGGAGGCGAATGCGGTTACTCTAATAATGTTGCGATACAGAGGCAGGGTTTACGTCTTCTAAATCTTTACTCATACTTAATGCAACGGTGATCTTAATGATTCTTATGGTCAACTTACTGAATAATCTAGCTTCGACAGACATTAAAGGGATGAGAAACACTAACCTAGGTGAGCAAGTACTAAGCATTTAAATTTGCAGCACTCCAATGTTCTTATCGACGTGGTTGTAATGATTTCAAGCTTGTGTGGCCGTTGATGGGAGACAGAGCCCGTTGCATAAAAAATTATGTAAACTTAGCTGACTATTATCTAGCAGACGCTAGATGTTGAACTCAGTCATTATTTGTGGCAGAGAGAAGTCGAGAACTCTGAAACCTCGCGGGAATTTTAAGATTTCGCCTTCGAAGTTCACCTCCTAAAAAAATGTAATACTTCTTTGTGGCATCACTCATTCCGAACATCCGTTGCGCAATTCTGACAGTACGTTTGTTTCCTATTTTTATGATTATTTTATGAAATAAAAATTTGAGTGCAATAATACCACGAGCGGTTGGAACTATGCGAAGTCGTAATCAACAAAAAAAGTTCATCATGAACGAGAAGAAAAATTATTTACCCTGCCATAAAAGCACCGTCAAGTACTACAGACAATTTTGCAGTTTAGGTGCACCTAAACTTGACAGCGTGGGCTCTTTCATCTCGTGAACGGAAAAACCCGCATAATCTGCTACTTCACGGATAAGATGCCGTAGAGAATCAATAAGCCGCTTGTGCTCCCGTGAATGTTACGGAAAGTGACTATTGGTAAGCACGACTGGCACTGAGTAAAGTTACCTGTGCTTTTTGCAAAGGTAGTGTGAAATTGACAGAATTAGAAAGCTCTGCTGCACTTCGCCTGGAAAATGTCGTCGCACACTGAGTTTACTGACAATGTTGCTGATAAACGGTGTAGTGGTGAGCGTGATGGCATCACAGCCGAAAGGACCTCGGCTTAGGTGGGGCTTTTCACGTGACCACAGAGTACTTCTCTTGGAAAAGGAAGTTTAAGCCACACATTCCTCACATCCCTCACCACACCAGTAGTTTTAATGCATTTAAAATCCAAAGGTAAAACGTGTTGGAATAAATAAAGGTTCTTTTTTTTCTCCTAAAAAACTGAGCTGGATCCCCATACAAGAAGGTTTCTCATTCGTAAAGCTAGATATGTTTTCTCGTCTTTAAACCTCCCTCAAAGCAATGCAGCAATTGTGAAATTCCTTCCTCCTAATTCTGTAAGTAAAAAACAGAATAGGAGAAATGATGTCCTTCTAAGCTACCGGTCAGTCAACATAGGACAAACAGCTTTGTCAGTCTCAGGAGCCTCGCTATGGAATAATCTTACTCTGTACCTAAAAAATATCCGGTCATCAAACAATTTCAAGGATAAATTGTCTCGCCATTTTGAATCTCAGCAATAACGTACAAGTATACATATCAATGTAT
>VOMN01044314.1:0-29680 GCA_014899125.1 Orchestia grillus
CATACGATAGACAAACCTAACTAACCTAACCCTATTGCCTATCCTGTGACACCCCCTACCTCCCTGAGGCGTTAACGTTAGCGCATATAAGAGCACAATTTGTTCCTTTGCAAATTTTCAACTTCTTTGGAAGCCATGTAGCTGTTAGTAGGTCAATAGCAAAGGAAGTAAAATTGAATAAAAACCCTTGATTAGTTGGTGACGTTAATACAACCTCGTGAAAGGAGCGGCCAAGAGTCAGGGGCACTAAACCCTTAATAGTAACATAAACTTACTCTTTTGTTTGTACATTTCCTGCATAGGTTATTTCAGTAGCAAAATATAGAACCATTGTGTAATCAATCAATGGTCTATTGTTATTACCTTCTGTTTTTGTCGTTCTCGCTCTGTATCATTACGAGATGACGGTCACGTATCCACAATACGGGTGTGACGTATCCACAATACGGGCGCGACGTCTCCACAATACGAGCGCGACTTATCCGCAATACGGGCGCGACGTCTCCACAATACGGGCACGACTACATGCCAGCGTTTCGCAAACGGGGGGCCGGGAGCCCTCAGCTGCAACGGAATTTTAAGGCTCCGCAAAATGTCTCTCAGGGACAAAACATGTACAACATATTCTTGGTTATTGTAAAATTATGAATTGGACATCATGGCCTCTAACCTAGTAAAGATATCGGAAAGAAAAACATTTGTTTCAAACATTTCTAGCGTGTGCGTTTTTTCAACGAAATCTGCAGTTCAAAACTTTATTTTCTTCAATGTTCCCAATAAACTAGGGTTCGGTTACAGAAACATAAAAATGTCAAATTAAAATATTAAAAAGAATAAAACACGAAATACACCAAACAAGCAAGAGGTTCTCAAAAACATGCTGCCCGCAGTGCCACTGCACTTTCAAACACAAGGACGTCACAAACGGATTAAAAACTTTGAGGAATGGAAAATGCAGGTACGTGCGACAATTAAAGTCAAAAAACATTAGGATGACACATAAAAAAAGCTAATGGTTGACGATTTTGGATAGATGTGCACTCTGCGTATCATTTACTGAAGGTTTCAACCTATGAATGAACAATGACTCCAATATGCATGAGTCAAAATTAACTGAGCAAGAATCAAATACTTTGTCGAGGGTAATCGATAATTTGGTCTCACGAAGAATCGCAATGTTGCCTAATACTAGAGTATGAAGGTGAGCTTAATATTCAACCTGTTCGATATCTCTGTTCGACAGCATCTTACCTATTTTATTATTAAATGCTAAGCATTAGGCAAGAGTAAAATGGTTGAGGAACTCTTTGACTCAATGAAGACCACAGCCATTCCTGATGACGTCAGAAATTACACAGCGAGGTCTTCGAAGTCCAGTTTTTGCCTCCTGAACTAGGGCGAACAGCCCGCAAGGACATAAAATATACGGGACTTTTCACCCAATATAGCGTTTGTTATAGAACTAAGCTGGCCCCTCTGGCGCATGGCCCGGCGCGCGAGGGCACCTCTGGAGAGAAGTGTGCGTGACTTCGTCTGTAGGGTGTTTGTTTATTTTGTTGTGGCTAAAATATTTAATCAGGTCGAAGGATTTAACCCTGGATTGGTGACCCTAAACCTAAGGTTATATGAAGGAAAAATTCTTAGTCCTAAATCCATAGGAAAAAAGGGAATGCAAACTACGCGGTGTGAAGAGCCTGAAGATGCCATTCCGCTGTTGAGCGGCCTGTGACTCCGTGGAAAGTATTGTCTTTACGCACCAGTTTTCTCACTGAAAAGTTAATTGGAACATGAGCATATAGGACATTTGTATGCTGGATACGGACGGGTTCAATGATACGTCGCGAAAATTTACAGTACACATTTATCACTCAGAGTCGGCGTCTGGAGAAAAACCATGGCTTTCTCATCGCTAGCTCGTGTGAGGCGTGTCAGTGAAGATTAGTACAAACATTTAGTCATTTTAGTGCATGTATCAGACAGTCTCGGTAGTTTATTATTGGACTAGTACACATGCCCCGCCAGAAGGGGCGAAACAAATGATGATATTTTTTTAAGATGCCCTATTATTTACGGAAAGTCTGACATGATACATTGTTATTTACAATATCACTGATACGGACTGCTTTCTCTGACAGTCTCGCTGATCAGTTAGAAATACGGACCCGGGTATTTTCTCTTATCTAAATCCTTAAAAGCGTAACAGAGAGACGGACAAACGGACGGACCAAGCAACACTAGGTTGTCATTATATACACTGTGGGATGCTTGAACTCACGTGGAGCAAAATCTTCCACAGCCGTTCACGATAAACTATTTCTTCCGAACACTCTCGCGACTAGAAATATTCGTAAACCTCCTTAGCTCCTCTGCAATATCCGTGATGTTCATTCAAGTGCAGCAGGATTATATGAGGGGCATGATAAGTAGTAGTAGTTGTGGTAATGATAGCAGCGCTTCAGTAAGGGACGTTGTAAGCTCGTAACAATATTTCCAGCCCGCTAGGGGAAAAACAAAACTGGCTGCAAAAATAGGCGCCTGCATTCGAATGGATCGAATTTTTTCGCAATTTCGCATAATGTTTAAGTCAGATTTGACTGGGATCAGCAATCTACGAGTCCAACGATCTTCTTAGCGTTATCTTATTATGCCCTAGTGTTCGTGTATGCCCCATCTCGCACTGGAAATGCGTGAGGACACGCACTCCGGCGGCCGTATCCAGGATACGATCAGGACTTTAAAAGAGCAAGCTCAGCACATCGGCCGTAATTGAGAGGCGGGCTGCTCCTGTGGCAGGACTATGCGCCCAATACATTCTTCAGATTCAAATCTCGACCTTGGAAGACCGCTCGAATTGTTTGGACTTAAAAAGAAGTGGACTCGATCAAGCGGTGGGACTGCTTTCATTATCTCTATTTAAACGAACGTTAAATGCATGAACGTCGTGAATTTGTGTCTAAGAATTTTAATACATTCCCTGCGCGTGTAAAGTTTAAAACACTTCTTTTTTTGTATGATTTTGCAGAATTAATTTGGCTCTGAGGCGTAGCTCCATAGTGCAACTAAAAGGAAAAGTCGACGGTAAAAATGTGTTACTCTGGCCATGTCTGCAAGGAAGCATGTTTTAAATATCTCTTTTTGCCCCTCAAACATTCTTGTCCGAGCAATAAAATTTGTGCTCTGAAGCCTCGTCACTCAAATGATCCTAAAAGGCAGTTATTGGTCAAAAAATAGCGTAACTACATAACAAGTGCACCCCTTGCTTGGCAAGAAAAATGTTCTGAAGATAATGAGGCGCTCTTTAGAAAACCCTCACTCAAAAACAGCACCTCACGCTTTGCAAGATTTTTTTAAGCTCGTTTGAAGCTGTTTTGCGGAGAGCCATATTACTAGCAAGGCCTCGCTTCAAAGTTTCGGTTACAACGAGTATCGCGACAATTCTCCGATTTACCGTTTTCGCGACGTTTTAATTAATTCTCCACTTAATTAGTGCTTTAGGGCAGCAGCAGGATAGAGCCCTAGCGATCCGTAGCCCGACGGCTCGAGCCCGAGGCAGTTCTACAGGGACAAAAAGTTCTGGACTTAAGTTAAGTTTCTGTCACTGCGTATCATGTATACGCTGCCGCCAGCCCAGATAAACCTATGCCACAAATTCTGTAGGATTTTCAACCAGTTATGGCCGAAGGTCAACTGCATGTACCGGGCGATAGCCGCCGCCATGACTCAAAACTTGTTGTTATTAGGACAACTGCTTGAGCAGCAAAAAATACGTGTATGTACATATTTGTACGAGCATACAACGTTATTTGGTTTGACGCGACCTTGCTTTGAATATACTTCGAGAGAAAAAAATAGAGCTATTCATTTATTCAGGAAAACGATTTATTTTTATTTTTAACTCAAGCACAGGGAAATCTTTCAAGTATATAGGTTAAGTGAATACAGAATATAATTAATGATTAAAGTTCTGCTGCTAATTTCAAAAATATATTCGCCCAGTAATGTACATTCCTCCAAGTATAAGGCTCCCACAGACCCAGCAGAGAACTGCACTGCAATGATAGCAGTTCTACAAGTCGCGGTAAACAAAAACAAAGAAAACATTACTGCAAGCAAATTCTAGAGTGTATCTCACACACACACAAATACAACTTATATACGTAATATTTACTTATACAACAAATTCATAAATTTGAGAATTCAATCTCAGTTCGTTTTTACGGATTTTTTCTTCCTATTCAACTCCATGATTTTAATCATCACTTTTATCTTTGATGTTCAAATGAAGACTTGTGAAAAATTCCCCCAACTGAACAAGCTAACCTTGAAAAGAACTTGCAGACCAATTTCCATGCGGCAAATTGGTAAGGGTCTTTGAGTAGGTCTGGTGCCTGAGATACTCGTCCAACGCTCACCTCGCTCACCATCTGCAGAAATGTTATTTTGTCGTAGAAGTCGAGAAAAAGATAATAACACACCTCTGCATCCTTATACTGCTATAAATTGGGACTGTATTCTCATATGAGGCTCGTAGAATATATTTTACTCGAGCTCATGTATGTTTTTCCAAGATTTTATGGTAAGACGTCGCAGCATAGCAACTTATGACGGACATCTATGCGAAGGCCTTCCGACCGACGGCAGTTTTTTACAAGCACAACCACATGTTTGTGCGTCCAAAAGATGGTGCGTGAGTTAAAAATTTCCCCGCCTCATTTAAGCCAATCACTGCCCGTTATATGGATCCAATAAGGGTGGCTTCGTTATTTTAATTTCGAGCTATCAATTTAGAAATATGTGATTGTTAATATTGTATCGCTGCATTTCTTAACCCTGCTTATTGCCCCCTTCCCTTCCCCATACACACACACACACAAACACTAAGAGATAAGTTAACTTGGGAATCTCCCCGAACCCCGTATACCAGCAAGAAATAAGTGCCGCTGCTGTACATGTGCGTTAGAAATGCGCAACCCTATTGCATGTCTTCGCAAGGTAAACCTGATGCTCCAAGCAGCAAATAATTTTTCCTCGTCTCAAGGTTTTTCTTATCTTTCCACGCTTAGTCCTTATACATTTTGGGAATAAACCTTGTTGAGTACGTTTTATGTCGATTATGATGAATGTATCTCCGGCACCCAACCGTGTATATGGAGCGAGTGTAATATCATTAAAAAAGACTACGCAATTAGAATGCAACTTTTTTCGTTTAAAAATAGACACGGTTAGCTTTACAGCCACGGCCTTACGTTACTGTCGGGTGGTCACAGACGAAATTATGAGCTTTAATGCGATCATAATATTGATTTCCAAGAAATCATTTCCGTCGAAGGCGAGTCGTAACAGACTCCGCTGTGGCGGCCGCCATCGTAAAGTCCGGCTGTTGAGGTGCAGGTGTTTGTTCCAGTCGCCACCGCTGAGTAACGCACGGCTGTAAAAAATTATTCCTTTTATGCTAGTTTTATCTATCCACTCATAGCGCAGCCGGGTATCCATCGTGCAGTAGCTTCTAATCTTAGACGAAGTTTGTACGGTCCCAGAATTAATGTGTTTGTTAAGCTTGGACTTGAGGAAACAAATTCAAGAATGTGGATTCTACTTCGAAATTGCAAATCATAATTTTCACCCTCCGCGTAATTTGTTTGTACTCGTATACCTCAGAAGCGCCGTCTCTTATTTAAGCTTTTTCTTTTCGTTAAATATTTATTCAATTTTCGTTCAGCCTCATTCACATATTTCGCTTCATAACAAAATTCTTAAAGAGTTAATCATAAATTTCCTTATTAATCAAGTCTTAATGAAGAACAGGAAAATATCCTCCCACCTTATGCTGCACATTTCTTTTCACAATTCGTCACTCCTAAATTATCAATCCTATTGATATTGGCATAATTTCCAAAAAATATAGTTCGGAATACACAATGCAAAGACACGTAAAACCAAACGTTCATTAAAACTGTTTACTGTACAGCACTATAGGCTGGACTTCAACTTGAATGCACATGCATTCAAGATAAAATGATTCAAGTGAAACCCTGATGTACGCATTAGTGCATAAAACTGTAAAGATAAAATTAATTTAANAAGCACAAATTAATTTCCATCAAATCAATTGCATAAATTTATTTATGAGCTAACAGTCTTAAAAAAACTTTCTGCGTTGAAATGTACATAAATTAGGGAATTCAGAAGCCTGATCCATACAAAATTAATCAGCAAAATGATACTCCTTGAAAAGTATGTTCATTTGTTGTGCATCATCTTCGTGAATTCCTTACATAATAACAAACAAATTATACCTAGAATGCATAATCGTGTGACTTATCAACATAATCAACTACACATAAATTAGTTTAGAATATGTACACCCCTCAAGGACTTGCATGACTGAAAAACTGTAACTTCAGATATAATTGAAAATCCTATAATAAAAAAAATGTCCCAGTTGAAGTCGGTAGAGGAAATAGGCCCTCGAGACCAAGAAGCTCAGGAGGACGAGGCGTCTGCTTACGTGTATCGTTATACTCTACTGCCCAAGGATCCATCTCTGCATTTCAAGTTCATTACCAAACTATAAAGTTCAGGGTCGGGATTAGTTGAAGGAGGCGCCTGAGGGATCGAGTGGCAGTCTGTGTCCTGCCAAAAATTGTGATTGGCTGATGGGAGTGCCGTAGGTCTGCTGCGAATTGTATTACGAATATAAAATTTTACCAGAATCAAAATCACATTCGGTACGTGTCTACCGTCTAACTATAAATTAGAACTAGCGTCAGCGCTGCGCAGCCTTTAGGCCAATTCTCTGTATTTCTACAACGACAGGTTGGGGGACCAACGTGCAGTGACACAGCTGGAGGGACCACGCTGAATTTCTGCACGCTTGCGTGCGAACACGCGTGCTAAGGATTCCCGGAAATAATATCATAATGAAAATTTCTCCCGCAATTGATCGAGAAAACGCTTTCACGAATACAGGCGTCTTCAGCGTTGGATCTCCTTTTTTGCCGAAAACTTATCCGCGTATTGAGAATTGAAGCATCATGAGAATAGTGGTTCGTTTGTAGACGAAAGATCTCTGGCTCTCGACTTATGGCATGACCGAAAAACCTTCAACCAAGACTGAACATTCCAATCAACAACGCTTATCTAAGCTTACGAATCAATTCTTGCGCACTGAACCGAAGCATTTCTGGGCGATAATGATAATGGCTCATCGCAGTTAAAACCTTGCAGAAAAAGTAATCAACCTCGTGCAGGCTTACAACATTTGGCAAAAAATTCTCTTTGAAGTATAATGTATGGAAGAAAATAGTTTGTTTCATTTGCCGGCCCTCTCTGCCGTTTCCGGAAGCCCCGGGAATGAGTTTGGCCGGAGAGTTACGTTTAAAGTTCAAGGCAGCGGCGGAAGACAGGCTCGCAGCAGGTGAGGTGCACTACCTATCTATCCTCTTGGAAGTTCAACGGATGTCTAATGTGATGAATGGTGAAATTTTTACTGATTACCCTTGCATGTTTAGTTGTAAGCTTATTAAATTAAAAGAGAACTACTTCACGTGATTCTATAAATGCTGGTATTCGATACTTAAATGGTATTAATTCTTTATAATGAATTAATACCCTTGCGAGAGCATAACATACTGCAATTATATCGATGTTTGTGTTGAATAGCTCCTTGATGATGTGAAGTTGAATGACAGTAACGCTTACTTGGAACGTGATTAGAACGTCATTATATTCACGGAGCAATGTAAAGAATTATTCTAATTTCTTGATCCTGAGGCGCTACTTGAGATTCGAATTGCAATTTCAAAATTTGTGTCAAGTCGGAAATGGACTTAACATTGTTTAAACATTAAACATTGCTTACGCTGTTTAAATTGGTGTTCAATTAAAAAATAACACGTCGCTTATAAGTTCCGAATTTCAGAGCGTGAAAATTAATTAAACTCGTATCACTTATAATCTACGTGAACTCAAAACTGGCTGATAAAATTTGAATCATGGAAAATATACGACGAGAGATCATTCCAATCTTTCCGCAATTTTTGGTTCTATAATCTTTCCTTGCATCTCTGTGCGTAGAAAAAGATCCCTAGCCTTCCAAGTGTCCAGTGTTCGACTGAGAGCTACTGCCTAAAATTGCCTCCCATTACTGGCTTTTGCGAGGCATTTCCTCGGCGTCGGTTTCATGAGGACCACTGGCGCGGTGCCCACGTGCACACCGTCCGCAAATGTCAGAGGATCACGGAACGACGGAATGCCGAGTGGTACGTCGCTGTGGCCTTGGAATGAACCATAATGAGAGCCGCGTCTCAAAATCCTTGCACTTGATCGTGACCATCAAAAGTTCATCTCGAAGGTCTTTTGTTCAGCCAGACGGCGGCCTTCGATCTGCCTAACGCCATTAAAAAATTGGAACAAAAACCGGGGAAATCTACAGGGCAGCCGCTCGATGCTCTCATTCCATCGAGCTGTTGAAACTTGGCCCGTGGTAATTTTGCCCATAGTAATTATGCTCATGGTATAATTTGCTCATGCTAATTATGCTCATGATAATTACGCTGACGACAATTACGCTTATAGCAATTACGCTCATGGGAATTAAGCTCATGGCAATTATGCCCATGGCAATTATGCTCATGGCAATTATGCTCATGGCAATTATGTTCATGGCAATTATGTTCATGGCAATTATGCTCATGGCTATTATGTTCATGGCAATTATACTCATAAAACTTATGCTGATGGTGCGCATGAAAATGATTATAGTGTGCATGAAGATCGTCATTGTGCCCATGCAAATGGTCATGGTGCGCATGCATTCAAGGTCTCCCTGCGATAGTGATCACGTTTATTACGCTCGAGGTAATAAACGCTAACACTAATGGTACTTATTACTCACAATTGTCACTTACTGTGCTTCGACAAACGACATGGCGCGTAAAAAAAAACTCCCAAATTAATTTGGCCCTATGAAATTCGGTCCGTGAAGCCCGGACCCATGCAGCTGACATCCGCATGTGCGCTGGCAGGCTATTTTTGCGCCACAAATCTGCTTATTGAACTCGATATCAAGAAATTTTGGCACTGTTGTAAGTGGTCAAAATAATTTCATTGTTCTTCGGTAATTGTACGGTGGTGTGTCAAAACACACGTGAAGGATGTGAGTAAATCTCATAAAATGCGATTACTTTCGCCAACGGGTATAGAAATTACGAAGTATGCAAGATCACATCCATCAAATGGAGTGCAAAAAGAGCAAATCTGTGGCTACGATTAAAAACTTCTATCATTTCGCTTTCGATTCATAAATATTTGCTTGCTTCGGGAAACGCTTCCTGAAATTTCCTAAGAGATGAAGAGAAGAAAACAAAATTTTCCCTACATAACAGTCCTAAAGCATAATTTAAATTGGAATGCGTATTTTCTAACACGACATGAGCCCGTATCGAGCCGAGCACTTTATGCAAGCGACGATCGTACAGGATTACAAATACTGGGTCGCAGCTGCCATAAATGGAAGCCTGCTCGAGGCCCCAGAATGTGGGCCTTCACTAAAAAAGTTTTTGCCTGTCAAAACTGAGGTGATCGACGGTTTTTGGGCAATGTTGGTTTATCTGTTTCATTCACCCATTAGAGTTTTTATTGGGTATTGAGTTGAAATCTTGAGCATTTATGTACGTTAGAACTGTGGAGCAAGTTCTGAATTATGACAAAACTTAGCGTTAATTAGAGACTACAAAATGGAGTAATCCGTTTTGCGAAAAACTGTATCTGAATACGGAAAAAAATTTACACCTATGAACAAATTAAACGGGAAATATTAATAAAAATAGAAGAATATACAGTTACAATTGAAACAAATAAATACGCGGAGACTTCATTTCACGACAAAGGATTTCTATATCAGGTAGAATTTTCTCGGAAATTCACAAGACGTCGTTGTAAGAACTTCTTCGAATTCGTGACAGGTTCCTGGAATCCGTACAAATCCAGCGCATAAATCGCACCCATTTTCAAAATGAAAAACCGACTGCCAGGAGATTTCTTCGAGATGCCCTTCCCAAGCTCTCAGAAGAAATAGTATTTGTACATCTTTTTAAATAAGAGCGTGTGAGTTCATCTTGATAAGACATTTTTAGCATGAATTAGTTAGACAACAAAGATCACCATTCTCGCTTCCAAGGAACTTTTCGGAGTTTTTTTTACTGTCAACTGGACGTGAGAGACGCCGTTTGCGGAGGCCAAGTGATAGCGAGAGTGCGTGATCTGAGGAGCGGCTGTGCCTCACTCGGGCCACTATTTCAAGTCATCCTTTTTGATATGGACTCCAGAATCTGTACGCAATCTTTTAGTGCACGAATGGATAACCATGTAGGTTCAGTGAAAACGTTTATGAACGCATCGTAAGAACAAGAACACCGCTGTCACGGGTTATAGAATCCCTTATCCATGCGCCTTAAAAAATAAATCTTGCTTAGTTCATTTTGTTCTGGAGGAAAAATATTTCACTAAACCGTCATGCATTCTTGAAATATCAAAGACCAAAGTCAAGTTCGAAAATATAAAGGTGAAACTTTATAATTCATTTTTCTGTGATTTACACCCCGTAGATTTAGCATATCGTTATTCCATTCGAAATTTTGAAAATTGTACAAATAGAAGGCCTGACGGTGTTTTTTCTCATATTTATAGGATAAAAGAATCACACATTCATTTAACACTTATTGTTTTTATTACTAATTTCGGCAGAGATTGTTTCTTTTAACCACCGACATTCCTCAATCCCAATTCACGTTTCTTCCTGAATTCGTCGTATATGGCTAACAGGGATCGTAGTACATAGACCCTCCAAGCTGTAAATAAATTCTGAAGCTTTCATCCTCATGATTTCAGCTCAGTCCACAGGAGCTTCTTCATCTGCTGTCCAACTTCAACATCAACTTCAGGATCACACCACGCTGACTCTCTTGCATGGTTCTGTGCTTTCTTTCTGCATGCATAAATATTATTGAATTTATTCTTTCAAGTTCACTCTAGATCTTCAGATCCAGGTCCTAAAATCCACTCCAAATTTGTAGATCCGCATCTTCAGATCCCCATAAGATATTTAGATCCTAGTCTTGAGATCCACTCAGAACCCTTTCATCCAAATCTTAAGATCAACTATAAATCTTTAGATCAAGATCTTACGATCCCTTTCAAATATTTAGATCCAAGTCTTGCAACCCACTCAAAATATTGAGAACCAAGTCTTAAGAACGAAACAAAAGTCAGCGGAACTCGTTTTGATCTTTGAAGATCTCGGCCTCTTTGAGGTCTTAATTCAATTTCTTTTGCAAGCTTCCTAATTATTAACGAGAATAGCAGCGAGGATTACCGAGCGCGAGGAGCCAAGGGTCAGAACTCCGACGCGTAGCGATACAAGCCTAATGCATCACCTGGCTGGCGAATCCGCTCTCATCCAGGCATCGAGTGACTGATCAGCGGTCGGATGAACGCGGGGTGCCGGGATTCATGATCGATTGTTGGACAAGCGATCGAATATTAGGATCATGCATCGCATGTTCGATGGAATCCAACTGCGAGTGTCTACAGCACGTTACCTGTGTCGTGAGCGTGTTGAGATCAACAATCTCGGCTTGAGAGCGATTATGAAAACTTGAAGACCATCATTGGACTGCAGTGTCAGTAATATATCGGATCTGCCATTAGGTAGTTGTACATAATATTCTTCAGAGATTTTATATGAAGTGCTTGGGGGCGTAATAAAGTTTTATCATGGAATGTTGTGCGGGGACAAATGTAATATTTCATTTGAATTTCAACTCTGAAAATGAGCTCAGTATGATTGACATTACGATTGGGGATAAAATTAGATAGAGTAAAATTAAGGTAAAAAGTCGTGTGCTGATCTGCTGCTGGTCCAGCGCTAAGATCGGTTAACGATTGTTGCAAGCTATTGCAATTATGAGTAATTTACAATTATGAAAAGATTTATTGGGGAAAAATTTTGAAATTTTACATCGGTTATTAAACTCATCAGATTTTAAGTTTCGCGAAAAGCAATAAGTTTTATAATAAAAGTCATGAACAATTTGGGAAAAATACGTATTGCTCATATTAAAAGCGGGAAAAATTTCAAATTAAAAGAAATTCTAGTATTCCAAATATTTAAGGATGAGCAGCATTTCCAACAATTTTCTACGACTGTTGGTCCCAACATTATCGCATGAAAACATGAGAACGTTTTCATGCGCTAAAATTAGAGATGTTCATAGGTTGGGTGCTTGTGCTATAGTGCTCAAAGAGCTGAAATTGGTCGAATTAAGAAATAAGATAATGTTATTTACATTCAAACGGTAATTTTACAGTTCACGAGAAAACGGGTGTACGGCATCGGAGCTATCCACACTCCACACTCACATTAACTTTGTACGATTCTGAAGTTTTGAATACCAGATAACTTTGGTGTGAGCTATACCGGCGCTTCTACGGATAACTACATTTTTGCCTGAATTATTTTACTGAAGAATTCAACGAAAAACATCGTTATCAACTACGAGCGACAGGTGCCTAATAGAATTATAGAATTATGCTTCTCTTCCGTAAATGATGGACGTCTATTCAGGCGTTCTTGCCCATGAAATTTCCTTTGTAATCCTCGACCCGCAGAGGAGCAAAGCATCTCAGCTGAGCTGCAAATGTCTGCCCACCTGCACCGGGACCCTATAATCCGGCGTCTGACAAGCAGGCGCTCCCCAATGCAGCGTATCTTACCATGGAAACGCTAAATTTGGTGTATCTTACCATGGAAACGCTAAATTTTGTGTATCTAACCATGGAAACGCTAAATTTGGTGTTCACATTTTTCTGAACGTGAGCAAAGAAATAAAATACAGTTAACTGCTAACAAACGAAAACGTTCAAAAAGTTGGTCTTTTTTAAACTAACTAGTCTAGTCATTGATAACGTCATTCGTTTTACTGCTACTCCTTTCCTTTTCCGGGAGTCGACGCTTTATTTCGTACCATGAAGTGAATATGATATAAGGACACTGATGTGCTGAATTATCAATTGGTCAATTAATTTTACCTTGACATTGTTTCGTCAAAACGTATTGTCAAAGCTACGCCATTGCTATTTCTGATTGTCTTAGACGTGAGCCCTCGTGAAATGCGCCTATGACCTTATACAAAAATTAATTCAACAAATTCTTTTGTCAAGTTAAGCCATCGCATCACATCCATACATTCTCCTCGATTATAATATTATTTTTCCATTATATGTATAATATGCCCCTACGTATTATGTACATTTATTTACGTATTTGTTTTCTGTCGCTCTCTGAAGAAATTGACACGTTTCGTATCTTGAGAAAATCTTTTTTTACCCTCAAACACTGCCAACTCTGTAAATGTTTAGTAGTAACATGGATACGAAACATATTTTACCAAAGAACTTTTTTATGCTCTTTGCATCATTAAAAAAATACTCTAATTGCATGAATTGTGGAACAAAATACAGTAATGAAAATGATTGAGTAGATCTTTTATCAGTAGCATAGTTTCTATATTATAGTGCGAAGTATGAGATAAATTTGGAAATATTTCAAGCATTTATTATCCTGTAAATGTACTATCTAACCATTCGTTTCTTAAATCAAATTTTTAAATAATTTTTTAGCCACTTTTAACACAAAGTATGGTAGAAAATTCTAGGACTGATGCCACAAAAAAATATTTTAAATCCTAACTGCAAACTACAAGTTGGGGACATAATAATCACTCATGAGTCTAGCGCACTATCCCATCCTTCTCTGCCACACTCGCATGCTCTGCTGGGATGATTATTCCGGGATCCTTTGCCGTTCCATCGTCATGGCTTTTCATGTCGCCCACGCCTTCGGGATGGGTCTCCTGGATGACCCCTTTAAGCTTGGGGAAGAAAAAAAATCTCACGGAGCCATTCCTGGTTGGTAGGATGGCTGCTCCACCTCGGCGATGTTTTTCTTGTCCAGGGACTATCGGATGCTCAATGCATTGTGAGCAGGCGGCGCCTTGTTAGTGATGCAGCCACCAGTTGTCCTGCCACAGCACTTGCCTCTTTTCATGCACCAAACGAAGAAAACGTCCCATTATCTCTCTATAGGTGCCTCATCTCCGTACACTTGCTGCAGCAATTGAACCGCTTCTGACGGAATTTTTCCGAACCGGACCAGAAACTTGAAGTTTGTTCGTTGCTCTGTGCTCATTGCTTCACGATTGAAACAGAAAACTTAAGCACGTGGAAAAATTTCGATGGCTACCGAGAGTCGAGATAGCAGTTATATACTCTACGGTGATACCTAAAATGAATCATGCATGAACACCAAACCCAGATATTACGAGGTGCCTTAAAATTTCTGGAGCAACATTTTGGACCACAGTTTTGGGAAGAAAGGTTGCAGAAGATCAACTTTGGACCTTACAGCAAGAGTGGACTACAGCCTAAACTGCAAATGACACACAAGCTTGGTACAGAGGTCCCCTCCTCAGGTTCTGGTCGAGAGAGATGTGGCCACCATGTTCTCCGGATTCTAATTCGATGGACTTTCCTGTGTAGTTTATTCTTGAAGCGAGAGCTCGTCCGATTGGTCATAACTCTGTCTAAGATGTAAAGGCTCAACTACCGCGGGAAAAACTACCGCAGGAATTGCGTCTTGTCGCAGCTAAGGATTCACAGCGCAGATTTGAGGCTGTAATAGAAAAAGTGGATGCCATTTTGAATGAATTTTAATATTAGCTTTACTTCATAGCGTCTGTTTATAAGTATACATATGTATATTCCACTAGGTAAGATGCTTCATTCATACATTATTCTTTTTTGTTTCCATACTTACGCCACGCCGTGCATAGTGAGTTCAATTTCGAACTTCAGACCGAATGGCAAACCACGCGTACTTCTAATTATATCTGTTCTACAAGATTTATTTTGTCGCCATTTTAGACTGTTAAGATAGACAAGTATTTCAATAACAGCAAAGTAAAAAAAATTACCATACGATGACATCGAGGAATTGTTGCGACTCGTACTTCAGCTTGAAGTCTCGGCCATCTCAAATGCGTGCATGACACTTCACCATCGTTATTTCGACGGTGCTACTGTTCTATGGATAGAATGAGTCCCCGGTGGAACATATTGCAAGAAATGTGTTGAAATAATTCACATTAAAATAATGTTGGACATCACAGACGGAGACAGGGGCCATCCGAGAGCCTCGTGAGCCCCGCATCCTTGCGTTCCGACCGTTTAGAAAGACGAGTGATCTTGAATATCTTTTCATAACATTATATTGCATTCAGGTAATTCATAAGCCCCTCTCCATCTCGATAAATCTTCAAAATTATTCTGCAAGAATCATTTCAAACAAAAATTAAAAGAATAATCAATTTAAATAGAGCTTTATAAACGGATTTCTTCTTGAACAAGACATATTTCATCCCAGCATACTGAAGGACTGGCGATTATGCAAAAATATGATTCGTAATTTGAATAAAAAATGCCTGTCATCTAGGATAAATTTTACGGCGCTCATAGCAAGAGAACACGAAACAAAAAATTAACTAGATTTTGTCTTCATGGCTCGTGAGCATTCGAACTGTGGACATGTGTGATCATCTCGCAAAATTCCTGGTCAATATGCACGGATGTTCGAGCTCCTTCATAAACTACCCTTGGGCATCAAAATTAAGCCAGAAACCAAACGTGTGAAATAAAGGACGTGTTTCATCCATGTATCGTTATAAATAAGAAGCATCCACATGTTGTGCGTGTTATGAAAATAAAAGGCAACCTATTCACGGTTGAAGACTTGATAAAGTCTTCGTAAAATGGAAAATAATGCTTAACATTTACACAGAAATTCTCGTGTAAATTAGGCTTTGAATGTCTTCAAACAGTACGAAAAAGACCAAACACATCATTTTCGCCCACGATTTTAAATATTATTCGGTATAGGAAAAATTTACTGGGACATTATCGTTCCTGACTCCAGCTTTGTGATTATGTGCAACTGCTGCCAAGTCTAAAAGCATCCCAGTAAACCAGTTCTGTTGAACAGCGGCTCGTTCCTGCTTCTTTGGTCCTATTCGAAGTAAATTCAAGCGATGCAGTCGTTGCCATACACACAATCCGGTTTGGGAACACGGACCAGGCTGCTTGGGATAGGGTCCGGCCTTGGCATTTACAAACTTCAACGAAGTGGTGACGCATTCGACAAGTCTACCGCGGCAGCAACCGCCATTCTATTCCTCAAATTCACCTCAAGCCAAGTCTAATATTATAATCATTGAGACTGAACACTCATAACTCGATGCTTTGATTCGCACTGCTCCTTCCCTACGCAAGAGAAAAATGCCCGCACTACCACCTCGCCCGAAAACTAGTAGACTATGGCTTCTCGTCCTATGCAACTGAACTGTAGTGAACTACCCTTTTACAGGAACCGGTATATTTTATCGTGAAAAAACAGCGAAGCCCTGATTTCGTCAAACTAGAAAAGCATATATTGACATGTGTTTTGAATTCGTACAATGAGGTCTCTAAGTGAGGTATGGTCAGATGATGAATGCACTCACTCGGACTTGGTCCCAGTTACACAAGAGAAGTATGTTCTCATTCGGTATTCGTGATACAGAATCGCATTCATTTCCTCAAAACTGCAGTGATGAAGTGAACATAGGCTTTAAAATACATGAACCATTAGCAGCGTTGCCACTGAACACTTTCATGAACAATTGTTAGGTAATGGGGAGTTTCAAACTATTATTTAACTCCCCAAAACGCTACTGAGAGTACGACGCGCTTCTGCAAACTGTGGGGTTTATTTCTTTCGTATCTCGTCAATGAAAATATTTCCAAAATTCATTGAGTCAACTGACTCCCGTCAGTCTTAATATTCGCATCGTTTTTCGTTCGCAACTTCGCTCGCTTGTTAGTTTCACGCTTCAAAATCGATAGTGTAACTCTTCCATTCAACGTGAATTACTCCCCAACCAAGATAAATTTAGAACTCTAGGTGTGCTTTTCTTCGATTTTCAATCAATTGTTACTGATGGCGGGTGATATGGACACCTGTAAAAATCTCTGATCCATGCTGTGAGCCTCTCTGCGTCACTACATCTCATCCATCACTAGCCTTTATTTACAAAAAGTATCAAGTCGTATCACGAATGCCGAACAAACGCATTTCAGTATCGGAATTCTGAGGCACACAACATCGATGTCTGTGGCCGGGCTGTGCAGCTGCGTTGGTAACGCGGCCCAGATGAACATCAGCTGAAGAAGCATCACAGTATTTATGGAATAAAATATTTGCAGCCCTAAATGCTCGATAACGGCCGTATTTATTTGGAAAAATATGGCATAATTGGTATATTGTGAGACTATACTGAGTGAACGAATAAAATTTCCCCCAATAATAGCATATTGATTACTCAAAAACCATCAATCGTAGAGATATGGTCTTATTTTATCGCGAAATTCTAAGCTTTGTTGTCGGTTTCAAGTTTTTCATTGCCGACCTTGTAATTTAGGTGTGATGGTATTCAGAGTGATGATTTTTTACTTACTTGAACAGAATTTTTTTTCTGAATTCATTCCCGCGTTGCAGTTTGGGACACAAAAACACTAAAAAATATCCCTCTTTTACAAAGATAATTTATTAAAATGATACCTATATTCAAAATTAACTCATTAACCAAAATTTCCTGTCGAACCCCTTCTGTTCCAATTAATTACGTATTGTGACTGCCGATGTTCTCGAGATATTTTTGTCCCTTCTCATTTTCCACAATACTTTTCTTATTAGTACATGATTGTAGTGAATATCTGTGATATCATTGGCCGAATCACAATAAATATCAACATTCTTAAAGACAACAAAAAGCTCAGAGCTGGGTTCAATAGATAAATTTGACAACAAATCAGACTAAGCCCATCTCCCGCGATCGATGGTTTGTGGGTAACCAATTTACTGATATTGGGCAACATTTTTTTTTGGCCCACCCTGTACACTGTAGTCGAATCCCACGGTATGTTATGAATTCTGGTACTCAGTTTTACTGGAAGGTAAAACAAAGAAGTAAGAAAACATTTACCACAAATTTTTCCTCGGTAACCAGTTGAGTATGAACGAGGAAACAATTTCGTAAAAAGGCATTTGCGTCTTACATTTTTTTACATGAAATTATAGCATCAAAGCATTTGTTGGAGCTCTTGTACGACTATCCAGGCACATACTGTATTAACGATTTTAGCACACATGAAACACTTTCGTCAATACTAACAAAAAAAGCCGTCATGGAGGATGAAGAGGGCAGCGGTAATTCATCCTGGACAAAGAATTTTACATGAAGGAACTTCTCAACCTTAATTACATTTTCAAAACCAGAATAACATATGCCAGATACTAAACACATCACATTTATCCGGCTATGAAGCCGTCTAGTCTCATTTTCTGACGCCTCCAAGCCTCATATTGTCTGTCCACTCGACTGCACCACCTGAGTGGCATTAGGTGCGCTGTGGCTGGTTGGCAGAGCTGACGACTGCTGTGCCCATGGGCGCCTCTTGAAGGACTGCATGGTTCAAGCACCTCGTCCTAGGCCACACTAATGTGCTGCCTTTCAGGGCATATTGTGTTTAACACATTCGCCGCCACATGTGGTGCACATGTGTTACACATGTTCCGCTACGTGTGTAACACATCATTAGCTCTGGCCTTTGACGCATGCGCGTCTTCGTTGATTATATTATGTATGGGCTACAAGTGTTTCCGTTTTGTTCGACCGCTACGATAATCAAATTTGATGTTCAATGAGTAATTGATGAAAACAATTGCTATGGCATGGAACAACAAAACCAACTTTCATTACATCACTGAATGGGTTAATCAGTATTTCCAAAAGAACAAATAAAGAATTCATTCACGAAGAACGTAAATGAAGAACGTTTGGATTCAAATGCGCCTTTCGCCGTTCATGAGTAAGAAGTAAATGCTATGCAGTTTCATACTTTGCGGTCGAGGTAAAACGGATTTTCCTCAATTGGAAATTCTTTTAATGATTAATCCATTGCCCCTGAATTGAATTCTCGCAGTGAGCTAACATTTTTTCCTTTTGGGCCTTCGCGTGTTTGAATGCATGTCTGAATGAGAAAAAAGTATGAATGAATTAACTGTTGCCGGTACTTCACGCGTCACATTATTTACCAGACGTTGTTAAATAAATTTAGGCTCGTTAAATTAGTGCAAAACTATGGTTAATTTAAAATGTAAGTCAAGTCGGAGCGTGAAGGGTTAACGGAAACAGAAGCACACCCCGAGTTGGAGCTGCTCGGTCCTTGCCCTCAGGCGATGGCTGTCAGGTGCAGGAGTTCTTATATTAAAGGCTGCGTTTCTCCGACCCTAAATGAAAACATGCAATAAATGTCACATTTTAAGAAATGTTAAACTTCTCTATTACCTAACATACTATATCAAAGATAATAATTAACTGTGGTATAAGCGACTTAAAGCAGTTATTGAGACGATTTATAGGACAAATTATTTACACTCTATAAATTAAGGCTTTACTTGGAAGGCATCAAGAACTTTTTGCCAAATTCATTTTGAGATTTAGTTCGCCAATACTTATTTTATTTGCAGTTTCAGAAGACGCTCATATTTGAACTATTCAAATAAGTACCCTTGGTCCGAGTATATGTAGAGAGACGCAACAGTGACGAAAGCACGCCACACTTCAACGTTCGACAGTACGTTCAAACGTTCACGCAACGTTCAAATTCGATGACCTGTACGGGACTACCTAACTTAAAGCATTCATACGTAAGGAACGTGAGAGTTGGATTCAGGTGCGCCTTTCGCCGTTCATGCGAAAACATGAATGGCTGCACGGAGTCGGGATCGGAACCGGCTCGATTTTTCGGTGTGGTCCATTTTAGAGAACCGGGTCTGCAGGTCTCCTCATGCATCCTTCGATAATCTGGAGGCTAAGCTGCGCCGAAAATGGGCTCTGATCCCACGTGATGCTATGCAGGCCACTTGTGACGCATTCCTATCACAATTCAAGGATGTTATCAAAAATAACGGAGGCTGTGTTGAGGAAATTTTTCCATTCATTAGTGTTAAGGCACTCCTTTACCTGTAATTTCAAGGATTAAAATTTCATTTTCGCCACAAAACTTGACAAAACAGGTGTTACCATAATCTTGGCTCGCCCTCTACTAGTTGTGCTGTAAAAAAAGTACTATGTGCATACGCAAAAATTACAGTAAATTTATACCCTCGATAGTTTCAAACGAAACTGGACGCCAAATCCAGAAATGCTGCAAACAGTTAATACCTCTAATGCTTGCTTCGTAAATCACTCAGAAGACTCATCTGGCTCGTCAAGAGAAGGAACATCAGGCTTGTTACTAACAACGCAACACGAGATTAAGGAAAAAATACGCTAAAGATGTGCTGCACTCGGGTTGATTAGTGATACTCCATCCACAACATTCGTCGCTCCTAATTGTATTTCCATCTCTGCAAAACGTAATAAATGTAAGTTCTGTACAAGGTTGGGAAAAAAAGTTCCTGGACAATGGGGACACAAAACCGGTTGGACTACATCTTGAACGTATCACCGAGCTATCTGCTAATGGCAAGAGGGGAGAGACAAAAATGGTGACAATGATATGAACAGAAATTATTTTATTCTTCATTTGTTGATAAAGAAATTTAAATACGTGCATCATGTGAAGAAAAATTAGTTATGACTCACTCAAAATTCCTCTTTTCTCTCCCATTTCAGTAAACCAAAATCATTTAATATTTAGTTAGAATTTAATTTAACTTACATGAGCACTTTGTCAGGCAATCGTCTTTCTTTCGGTTATCTTTCTCGTGAACATCCATAGCTCAGGTTCTCCTAGGATCTTGCTAAACAAGTTTGTCCACGAGAATAAAATAAATTAAGCGGCCGACCGATATCCGCTGTTTATTGTAAGGGCAATAATAGTATTTTGCGCCAAACTGATCTCTATAAAACCGTCCTATTTTTTTCACAAGTATACCCTGGAATATTTTCAGGTTTGAACTGGTGTTCACCAATAGTTTTCCAGTAAATTATATTTCACTAGTATTGAATGCATGTTACTCGAGAATTTATTAATACCGCTCTAGGTAAAACGATAAAACTCTGAATTTAAGGTCGCAAGTTCTCTGCTCTGTGACCAGCCAGTCGGTAAGTTTATCTCAAGCGCACCAATGTACGACTTGACGTCGCTGAATGTGATGCTTTGTTAAACTGTAATATTATCTCTTTGAATGAGTCTTCCTAACCAGGCCTTCCTATTTACACTAGAAGGTATCAACTGATTCTTAATTAACTCAAGACGTTCACTTTCTATTTATATCAGTACTATTAAATTCATTTTCCCATTTCGAGCACAATGTCACCTCGTATCATCAACTCCAGCTGATGTACCCCACATGAGAAGTTTCCTGCCTATGTTTAAGGATTATTTTCCCCCCGGGGACATGCAGAGTCATAATACACAGTGCCTTGTTTATGGAGCGCTGTAAATTGAAACGTTGGAGGTAGTTACTGACCGCGGATGCACTTTTTGCTACAGAATGTACGTAAAAGTCCTCATCGTAAAGCAAGCTGGACACTCAGTCTGTGTGAGTTATGGACGATCTTCGCCGGAGATCAGAGCGAGCGCTCGAGTGTGGAGATTATCGGAGTCGATATTTGGCCGATTAGGGGTGGCAACAGAGGTGGTCAAAAGCGTTCCAGTCAAAATAAAATAGAGGATTTATAGGACACAACCCCAGTTCTTGTCGACTGATAGAAGAGACTTATCGTGACCGGCGAGAACAAAAAGAGGTTCCAATGGAAGGGAAATGATGGTTAGTCCATGACTCATCCCGTCGCACGGCAGGAGCTTTATCGAGAACACATGAAAGGATTTCTGAATGTATGAATAATTATTTTCTCTTCTCGGCTACGACACTCCTGATGAAGAATAAAAAATTTAAGCTCATGGAAATCAAGATGCAAATTTGAGCTTTGCCGTAAATTTTGTGCCCCCATTCTTATGGTAGAACAACGCTTGCAGGATTCTTTGTACAATGTACCATCTTCAAAATAATTGGTTTTAATTAACTGCTAGGATGAATAACACGCAAACATTCTTGCCTATAATCACATTAGATCACATCTATCCCTTGAGAAACGCGGAAGGGACCGGATAATGAGAGGAAAATTACGGCATTGGTGTACACCTAACGAAAAAACAATAGATTAGTGTAAAAATAGCCCTAATTATACAAATTTTTTACCAAGAACACAAGTGATCAAAGTTAGCAATTGTTTTCTTCCAGAGAGTATGTATGTTCTATAAGGATGTATACGCGAAAGTAATTTAATTACACTTTAGCGAATCGTACAGAAATTTCATGAGGTTTCGAAGTCCAAAAACTCAACAAAAATGAAAACAGTCAGCAATGATTTCACGCAATATTCATTTTTGACCCAAGAAGTTTTCTCTGAAACTCTATCTTGAAATTGTGTACTTGAAATTCCATTGATGAAGTAAAACCCGAAAAAAATGCTCCCGCATGTGCTGTTTCTATCTCATTTAAGAGTAGCACGTATCATACATGCGTGCATCTAATAAGAACAAACGATTCTAAAGATTTCTCTAAAAGTTTACAAGCTCGTCAATACACATTCGACCACACGCAAACCCATCCTTTGAATTTCATCTTGATTTTACGGCCACTTTCGGCGATTGCAGCAGAATCCACACAAAAACATACTAGGTTTTGACAACCCAGATGAATGCAGCGATGAAATTGAACTTGGTGAACATGTTTATATACAGAACAAACATCATGTGCCACTTGGGCAAAATAATGCGATTACATAGATACCTCGTTCACATTTCTGGTACGCAGTACCGTCATGCTACGCTGATCACAACGCTTGAAGTAGCCTAGAAACTTTTACATCAACATTGAACGTAATACACCAAAGCTTTGCATGACCAATGTTTGTACGTGCAATGCCACGCGATCAAACTTCAAGGTTCATCACGGTATTACCTTAACATAAGATTTGTGCGATTATGTGATCACATCATTTAATGACAAAATTATTTACACCTCGCCATAATTATTCTAATTTTTCTTTGTAATGAAAACATAAGCAAACCGAAGAATTCTCTCACAATAAAAATATTCTTCATTGTTGGATCGTTTACGGCACCACAGCGCTCACACTAACGAATTTTATTACCATTGGTTTTTCGAAAACGCATTCTGAAGCAAAATTTGTTTCCCCAGATGGTCAGTTTCACTTTGAACTGAAAATATTTTTACCCGCAACTCTGCCTGGACACCTTTATCACGGTAGGCCAATCGTTGAGACCACAATCGTTGTTTCCAAAATATTTCACCCAACAAAAAACTGTAAAACCCTTGCAAATATGAGAGACAAATCCTTAAAAAATTAGTTAAATTTTGAATAGAAACGTTCTTAAATGATAGACTAATGATATTAACGTTTGCTCGTCCAGTATGTCTATAGTATAGGCAGAATTCTGCATGGGCATAAAATTTATTCATGATACCATGAAAATCGAAATGCATTTCTTTTACATAAGAGTAATGAGAACAACGCGTTCCACACATGGATAACGATTTTGAACGTCAGCGAATACTCCGTCGCCACCTAACAAAAACTACCCGAGGAAAACCTCTTTGGACTGACAAGTCTAGCATCGCAGGCGTTATTAAGCAGTTTCTCACGACGGGCGTGTCTCGCTTTTGTCAAGTCGTCATAAAATTAGGATGACATCAAGTGAAACTCTTAAAATTTCCCCGAGATTTTCCTTCCCTCAAAGAGAGCAAAGGCCAAATGGGCCTGAACTTTCGTTATCATATTACGATTAGCGAACGCTGCCTCAAACACTGCCTTCTGCCCCAGAAGTCCCTTGAAAAATGCTCCTACTAAAGTCCTACAAATACCAAACAGCAGACATTTTATTCGCCTTACTCAAAGTAGCATGCTCTCTCAAGCTGACCTCATGATCTCCAGGAACGCAAAAACCCAATGTCTTAGTTTTTACCATGTGGGGTGAGCCCGTACATTGATTATGCCCTTATGCATTCCTGAACGATAGTTAGTCTTAGCTGCTGTGTTGTGTGTTTTTCGCCTTCTTTGGCAAAGGTTAGTTCGCCCACTAACTTTTGGTTAAGCTCAATTTAATGAACGAGACATTTTCGTAGACTCAGAGAGCGAAAAGTTTTTTTCGTCGTAAATCTAGAGTTTGCACTCGCTTGTGTTCTCGTTACCAAAGCACCTCGTTTGTTACAAGCAGTGCGCGTGGGGTGCGCGCTGTCATGTAAGAAGACCGCTGACGTTTACGCGTTACAAGACCCAGGGACGCGGTAACGCGGTAACGCTGAGGAACACTCTGTAACGTAACTGCTCATGCTCTCCTGTAGTTATTTCATGGATACATTTTCATGACCGTTGCTCCAATTCAACTGGTTTGTAGCCGTTGTAATTTCGTCCCGTAATTGACGATAGAGAACTTTGTATTTTCAGCACTGAACGTAGACGCTGTTAACGTGTGCAGCCCTCAGCTTTAAAGCTGTTTCTCTAGTTTCCAATAATAGGTTGGGGATAATTCGCAGGTTCCTTCAGGACTTTGAAAATGTCAGATATAAATTTATGAGGTTATTTTCGATCTCAGGTGTTGGTTTTTTTGCAGAGACGACTACTGAAAGCTATTTCATATGTGACTGCTTTAGTTCCAGTTCCTGTTATTCATTGTCATTTCTATTTATCTTCTCCTAAATAATTCCAAAGATGGCTCGTTTTAAGTTGGTTTGGCTAATATTGCATGTGTTCGAAGTGTTTTGATTTCAGTTTATCGCAAAACTCGTCAGTCTTACGTAATAAAAATTGTATCAAATGATGTATATGTAGTAGGAAAGCCTCTCTAATCCATCTTATTCTACTGTCCCCTTAATTCACCCTATTCCCCTCGAATTTACCCAATTATTTTCTCCCTCTCCATGGGTTAGACTTCTGAAGACTTCAACAATAACACGTCTTGGCGAACTTTCGATACATTCCCAATGAAACATGTGACAGAGGTTCACTTGAGCAGCGATCGGATAACTTTCTACAAATCTTCTCCTTCACAAAAAAGTTACAGCCACGAACAGATATTATCTTTTGTACTTAAAGTACAACTCGAGTGGAGTACTACAGTACTTGCTACATACTCCAACAACCCGGTACTCTAAAACATCCGCCAACAACCCGATACTCCATAAAACGTCTACCAACAACTCGATACTCCATAAAACATCCGCCAATAACCCGATGCTCCATAAAATATCCTTCAACGACCCGATACTCCATAAAACATCCGCCAACAACCGGATACTCCATAAAATATCTGCCAACAATCCGATGCTCCATAAAACATCCGCCAACAACCCTATACTTAATAAAACATCCGCCAACAACTCGATACTCCACAGAACATCCGCCAACAACCCGATGCTCCATAAAACATCCGCCAACAACCCGATACTCAATAAAACATCCGCCAATGATGCGATACTCTCCAAGACATCCACCAACCAACAACGCGATACTCCATAAAACAACTGCCAACCACTCGATACTTAAAAACGTCCGGCAATGACGCAATACTCCAAAAAAAACATCCGCCAACAACGTTAGGTTCCCTAAAACAGCCGCTAAGAACACAAAATTCTATGAAATGCCGTTTTGGCCCATAAATAAAACTGAAAATGACGTGCCCCTAAACAACAAGTACTGTACACATTACGCGAACAGGTTGCTTAGACCGATGTCATGACGATCGTGCTCTAAATTATCGTGTAATGCAACTGAGTGCCAGATGTTCAGTTGCCGGCCGTAGGAGAAGGAAGGTCAAGAACAAGGGCTTATCGTCAAGAATCAAAAGCGTCATGTCAGGGCAGACCGTGTCCAGTCAGCGATACATATCCGAACATTTCTTTTTTCTTAAGATCCACGGCAAGTTCGCCGAAATCTCAGCTAGAAAAAGACCTCATTATCAATCGATCAGCCAAGATGAGCTGTCCGGACTTGTGTGCGACCAGATGCGTGTCTAATGACGTCGAAAAAGATTGCCTTCGCTAGGGTATTATCCTCATAATTTTTCCAAATTGGAGAGGAGGAGGAAGGGGAGGGAAAAAAGACGATAAAACTCCAAGTGCATGACCCTTAATAACCGCACGTGAAGCACCAACAGCAGCGCAGGTAATGTAAACGAGGCGATCAACGCTAATTGTGAGCAAGCATTTTCAATTACATTCAAGTTACCTTCACATTCACCCTCGAAATAAAAATGTATTCTTCTCTGGAATTGCCTGCCCGATCAGATTGTTGCAGTAGTAGTGACAGTAGTGAAGATAACAGCGCTTCAGTAACTCGGACTATCTCGCACCAAAAGAGGGACCATTTGTATGGACTTTGGAGAAAGCGGTAATCTCGGCACAAGGCACAAGCTGTCTTCCCTTACAGGTACCCCTATGATTAAAAAGAGTAAGAATGAAGAGGAATAAAACACAACGAAGAGACAGCGAAGAAGGGGTAAAAATTGAAAGAGACTAGGTAAAGGGGAAAAGAGACAATAAAGAGCTCTAATGAAGGTCTAGCTAAAGCATATGATAGACAAGCCTTACTTACCTAACCTTATTGCCCATCCTCTGCCCCTTTCGGGTTAGATAGATGAAAAATGAGAAGAGACGCGCTCTTTCCATTTCTATCTCTCCCTGTCCTGAATTCAGGCAACATGACTCCACACATGTGGCGGGAGTGGTGCCGCCATTGACGAGGCTGTCGCTCGCTTTGTATATCTAAATAAAGCTCGCTATATGTGTTGATAAAGTTCGCTATATGTGTTGTGAAACTCACTTTGTAAGCTCAAGGAAAAATCTCAAAAATAATATACATCCAGTTTTTACTTGTCAAAATTGAAAACTGTTTTTGAAATTATTTCAAATATTAATCTATTTTCAGTGGACCGCCTCTCGTGAAGTTGTCAACCTTCAACGGGGCTGAAGCTCGCTGCTTATTGGTAATTTCATACCCTTAACGTCACACGGACATGGCGAGGGAGGTATCTTGAAGACTGAGGTAATTTTTAGTACTATGTTCACATACTTGTACTTTCGAACTGCTTCGACCTGCCTATAAAATCGCCTCTTCGGGGCTGTAAAATACCTAAAAGAAGTTGAAACTCTAGTACTTATTTCAATCACATCCTTAACTAGCTAAATTTTGAATTATTTCATTTTATTTTTAGAATGCCATTTGATAATTTTTGCTCCATCTATGTAGATAAGTAGGAATATTTCACGAATTACTCGAAGATTGGTCCCTGTTTCGTTAATATTTATTAACTTCAGGTATACAAATACAGTAACAGGAAAGTATTGTGAACCTTAAGATGGCTTCCATGTTTTTTAGAAAAAACCTTATGATAAAAAGTAATTTATGACAACCTGATCTTGTGGGCTAAGTTATCACCAAAGTATAAAGGTGAATATTCCTCGCATAGCGGTCGTGATTGCTACAGCTTAACAGAGACTCGTATTGTAAAGAAAATTATAACAGCTCTCTTATTGCACGAATATTGAACGATAACAGGTATTTCTTTGCGGAACTAATTAAATTTCCATGATCACCTGAAACACAAATTTCATCATTTCACGTAACAAACAGTACCAAGACGTATGTTTCAGAAAAAATGAACGTAATTCGCTTAATGGCTGGGGTTAGAACAACAGCGTAGCCTCGAGGGTGCGGTTTGGTGCTTAGATTTGGACACAAGTTTTTTAACTGAACGATGTACTGACATATCGAGTTCCTGGTTTGATTTCCTTCATTATCTTATTCTAGCCGATATTATCTTGCTTCACGATACCTTTTTCCCAACTTTAGGCACGGTGACATCTTATTTTGAAGCGGATCATGGACTTAGTGTAAAAATGATTGATCTACAGGCTAATTCTTATTCTTATAAAAATATAATCCTTATTCTTAAGGGATATCTTGATAAACCTCTCGTCCAAGCATGGTTTTTTGCAAAGATGCGGAGACGAACTCCCTACAAGATGATGGACGATAGAGTTCTCCTTATCGCATATATCATCTGCTCACATGCAGTCCGGAGTGCCCCCGTGCCCGTTCTACACTCGCCAGGCAATCGCGCTACTCCTCACATAAAACTCGCCTGTCAAGCACGAGCAATAACATCATGAAGTTATTCGCACCTCGCAAATCGTCTGTCCTTGCTTAACAAAATGACTCGATGTTCCGAGCCTTTGTTTCTGTGAGCGTCCTTCTGGAATAGCTAGGTGGCGATTTGTTTGATCGATAGTTTCGATTGCTGACACCGATAGGCGTAGAGAAAAAGTGAACGTGCTGCCACGGTATACAATTGTGATCACAAGATTACACTCGAATGTGTGAGTAGTATTTTGGCCATCAAAAAACATAAAACTTGACTCTACGTCAGAAAGTTGAAAATGAATGTGTTATTTTATGCGACAGGCGGGATATGAGATGTGTAATTGAACAAAGGTTAGATATAATCTCACGTGCGGCCGCGGCAACACTCAAGTAAGAGGAAAGTACAAGCGAAACAAATACCAACAAAGAACTGGTCCTCTTGCCTCACCGAACCAACACTCGCAAAGAATTTGAATTATTTTTCTGAAATTATTTATAGTTCCCCTGGTATACGGCGGGAATCATTCCAACTCGTTTTCTAGGCCGCGATCACTTAATGATTGATGTCCGTGAGATCATCAAACAGTTTTCACTCCCACAAAAGCATCCAATTTCGGTGTGCGTCAGAAAACGTTTAAAAGCAACTGGAGCAGAACTTAGGGAATATCTCTGAGTGCCTCTGAAGAGCTACTTCCTCATGGCACTGGACGCAATCGCGTGCACGTACACGAGCATAAAGGTCACCCTTGCAACCCTCATTATTAAAAGGGATGCAATTGGATAGCAACTTGCTGATGGGATCTCCGCTTTTGAAATTCCTCGACTCCAATTTGAAAATCCGCATCGCCTTGAAATTTTCAAAGTTAAGCAGCAGATATCTCATAGTTGTATCTCGCGGAATTTCTAATAATATCATAGTAAGGTGTACGAAAAAGTGGTGCGCAAAGTTATTATGGAGAGTTGAATTCAATTTTACTGAAAATGAGAATCACATGATGAAATAAATTTTTGCACTTGAAACCATACTTTATTAATCGTTCCTAGTCATAGCTGGCGAATGACAGGAAAAAAATTGTAGCTTTGGTACGAGCCCAAAGTTCAAAATCGGTCCCTTGCAACGAACATATTTCAAGAGCTGATACAATAATTATCTTACTTCGTTTAAAATTCTCTCAGTTTTTCAAATATTTCTAATACTTCAGGTCTGTTTCATGGCATAAATTACAGGTACCACTTTAGGAGATACTTCATGCGTCATAATAACTAATAACATTATTATAACAGGGTCTTAGCCACGAATATAGGTTAGAAAATGCCATCTTTGCAATGTAATTACTATATTAAGAGATATT
>VOMN01044326.1:0-10243 GCA_014899125.1 Orchestia grillus
GAGTCAAAACATTGGAATATTACAATAATTTGCTTCAGCATTCTATACTCCTTAAAGTTTATGATAACTGCTTTTGAATCATAATTTGTAACTGTGAATATATTTCCTATAAAGCCTTACCATAAATGTAAATTAAATTTATATAATTGTGACGAAATTAGGAATATGAAAAAAATAAATTTCTGGGGAACCAACTTTGTGGGGGAAAAATATGAAAACAACTTTGCGAGTAACGAATAAACCTTTCACAAGANCTTCAAATAGCGGACTTTAGTTGGCAACTGGTAAATTCATCTAGGGGTCTGAACAAGGAGAATTTGAGTTGAAATGCAAAATTTGAAGTGGCATCTGCTACCAAGCGCTGCATAACCTAATTACCTTGACCTTGATTTGAGAGCCAGCATGACTGGAAGCCTTTATTTTGGGCCAATAAATCCCGTCTAAATAAATCAAGTATGGTACACACAAGTGGGTCATTTTTTTTTAATTTACTATAAAGTACTCTGATCGAGAGACGATAAGTAGCCAGTAATTTGAGTTCTGGACATCCGAACAATTATAAATTAAGCAGTATACTATTTTGGCTTCCATGTAACGAGGTAACGAGCTGTATCAAGTACACAATCACAAAATTAATGACAATTTACCCGAGTAGATAGGTCTCAGGCCGTTGCTCGTATAACGTGAAACTTTCAGCGGATAATTTCCCATCTCTCAAGCCTCTTAATATATATGTAGCCGTTGTTGTTGTTGTCTATGTAACAAATTATAAAGCAGCTGTAATACTGTTCACTAACGTTCAAATGTACTATCATTCTATAGTTTATCGGTCATTTTTCTTAATCCTCACTCAGAGCACATTTGAAACACAAGCCTTGACCGTTCGGAAGCACGTTACCAAATGATCTATAAACGATGGAATCCTGTGCCTTGTAAAAGATTCGAGTAGCTGACGAAATATCTTTCTGGTGTGAGGGATTCAAACCCCAGGCAACTCTGTCTTCAGCCACGTCCAGTGACGCAGCCGTAACCACTAGGCTACCGAGTCGTATAGAACTGTTAATATCAACTGAGTAGAATTTACACATAAAAATAGCATAACCAAGGTGGGNACAAGCCAGAAACATTCTTTGTAAAAAATTGATGTATTGTAAAAATTGAGCTTTCGAGTGACAACACTCATCTTCAGCATCTGTAAAGGTAAACACTCTTCAGTATCTGTATAGGTGGATTAAAATACTCTCCATAAGCTTCAGACTAGATTTATCACAGCTGGAAATGATCTTTAAATTATTGAAAAAAATATGATGGTCTAGCTCAGTGGAATGATTCCGTATATTACTATAAAGCCGGTTTTATGTGGACGATGGGTCGATGACACCTTCTTGCTTTTTAGAACCGTAGACCATGTAAATCAGTTTTTAGACTACCTGAATAGCAAATGTAGTGCAATAAAATTTACCAAAGAATAATATCTAATAATATGCTCAATTTCTCGATATAACGGTCAAGAACGACGATAATTTCTTCCAGACTAGCGTCTACCGTAAGAAAACACATACTGATTCATATTTTACATTTGACAGTGCTTATAATTTTATGTATGAAGACAATATCAAGTCTTGTTCACCTGGCTTGTAAAATTTGCTCTGGCTACGGTTCTTTTGACAATGAATTGGAATGTCTCCGATGTTGTTTTTCAGAAAATTTCTATCAGTTATCGTTCACTGAGAGTATATTTTGAAGAAAAGTGAATACCGTATGAAAGAAAAATTAGTTAATTTGACGGTTCCAAGATAGGAGTTGTATCTGGTAGTGCCCTACATTGCTCACTAACCAAATTAAAAAATTAGGCACGAACTCTAAATCATTATTTCCATGTATTATCCGCAAATAAACTTACTTGTCGTTTTTCGGAATAATTTTTGTGTTGGAAACATCTTTAGATATGCGGCAAGGATACCAGACTTGTTGCGCAGCAGTGTCGTATATGAATATAAGTGTAGTAAGTTTCCTGCGACCTACTATGGCGAGACAGTCATTTGACAACACGCATAGCTGAGCACAAGGGGGTGTCTCCCCGTACCGGAAGAGCGGTGACGAACTCACTTCATTATAATATACGAAATCATTCCACTGAGCTAGACCATCCTATTCTTGTCAATAATTTTAAGATTATTTCCGGCTCCGATAAATCTAGTTTAAAGCTTCTAGAGAGTATGTTATCCACCAGTCCAAACCCACTTTATATGATGCTAAAACATCTGTCCCACTCAGATTTTTAACTTAGATCTATTTTTTCTTTTACCCTACTCTAGTATTTTGTTTTTATTGGTGATACCTCAAATCGTGTGTTTACCTTTACAGAGACTGAAGATGAGTGTTGTCACTCGAAACCTCCATTTTTAAAATACGTCAAGTTTTTACAAATGAACAGTAGTTATGTTGAGTTTTTGTTAATGCGTTTACTAAAAAAATAACCTTTATTAATTCCAGAACGTTTCATCGTTGGGGTTTTCAATGCCGTACGACTACTAACGTGGTGAGAGATGTGAGGAATGTGTGGGTTAAGCTTCCTTTTCTAAGGGAAGCACTCATTGGTCACGTGAAATTCCGAACCTGAGCCGGGATTCGAACCCTAACTTCCCAGCTGCGAGTCTATTACGCTAACCAGTACGCCATGGAGTCCACAGTTTGTCAATAAATGCTGCTTTATCATTCATTGCGTAGTAACCAGATCTTTTTAATTTTAGCCTAATTAGTAGGAAATTAAAGTACCCGAAGGCAGCAATAAAAAATGTTACTTGTCCGGGTATTTGGTGGTGTCGATGATTTTTTTGTTTGTGGTGTGGCGAGAAAAGATGTTGATTGCATTGGCGGGATTGCATGTGCGCGAGAATTGGATGCTGAGTGTTCTGTGGAGCAAGCCGTACAAGGTTGGAAGAGGTGCATGTGAGTAAGTGCAGTGTTTCGTTAGAGAAGGTAAAGGGTGACGAAAGAAAGGACTTTTCGCTGCCGGCTCGTAGAACTGGCGGGCGTAGTGGCCCCTCTTCGTCGGTCAGGGGATGGCATTGTACTGTACACAGTGCACATGCAAATATACAATGAATAAAGTATGAAGAAATACAGTCACAATTTCAGTACAAAACAATCAATAAAAGAAGAGGAGAGTGTAAATATAAGACTCACCCGAATGGCTCTAGAAGAGATGTTCCAGGACCTTTGATACCGACCGAAAAGTCCTCTTGTGAATGTCAACGTCGTCACCGATAATATAATCTGCCTCTAGCTGTATTGTTGGAGCCACTCCACGTGCGGAATGCTGTCCTTCTATTGGCTGGAGTGTCAGCAATGGTGTGTGTGATATCGGAGTTGGGTGTTGGAGCAGTATACATGGCAGTTCGAGCACTCGGTTTCTTGTTTTTAATGATTTGTGGTAAATAGATACAAAGCACCATACTTCTACTCAAGCCAACGAAACGTACTGCTCCATACATTTCTCATCATAGGAGGAAAAATTTAAATAACATGTCTCTGACTCAAAATGAGCTGTTGCATCAGCAGAATTCTCGCGCTCTTCTCGAACATTTGCATGGCCTGCAATCCTAGGTGGACAATAGATCACCTTTTTGTAGACTAACCAAGATATGCAGGTCACCTGGCCATACACTGGAGATGGAGTTGGAGACCTATTCTTCATTTTCACTCCTCTAGTAGCGAGCTTTCCCACGTGCATTTGGTGTTGTTTATCTACAAATCGAAATTTTCGCCTTTTGCAATTTTGCTTCCAGTTACTATGATCAAAGGTTCTCTATTTTTTGGGTGCCTTATGCAAAAGGTAAACAAAAAGTTATTCAATCACTCAAATAAGTCCTAAAAAATGAGAAAATTTACTTGGTGTTCAATTTGAAATTCAATTATCTTCAATAGTCTAGTTTAGAAGTTAGTCAAGTGTAACATTGCGATTAGCGACGATGCTCATATAGAGATATGTACGCATTGTCAAGTTATTAAATATAACGATGAACATTGCTGCATTTTAAGATATGGTTAATATAGAGTTCAATATCATGTATGATTTTCAATTCTAATGGACAATCCAGTTCTGATAAATGTCCGAATGTGTGACTTCAATTTTCCGTATGAAAAGATGTAGGCTGTTGTTTTGGGTATTCCGGTTCACTTGACGGTACTCTGCCGAGGGGTACGTGCAGTCGTTAGTGGCTGTAATAAAGGCTGTAGTCAGCTTTGACAGATGTAGGTCCCCATTACATGTTCAATGAATAATTGGTTGAGTAAAGACGAAAAATTGAATTGTGTATGTGTCATTTTTAGATGTTGAGAAGGCATGTGTGGAGGGGTTCATTCCTCATTAGTAGCCGTTCGATATTTTGAGGAAAATACTTCCGGGGGAAAATTGTGGTAATGGTAAAAATTCTCTGTGAGACTTCAAGTCCTATATAAGGATTAGCTGACCAATGAACTGCACAGGTGAAAAATGTTATGAAAGTGCTACGGGGTTTTATTCTGTTTCCTTGTCTTTCAAATTGTCGACATAAGACATCAATATTCATCTGAAAAAGTGATTTAAAACCAGAATCGAGTTAACCTTCTAATAATGATTACACATCAGGATGGACTTATAGTGTATTGTGGCCACCTACAGGTAGTATTCTATTTGTGTACAGCTTTTATTATGGTGTTAGGTAATACAATTTTTTTCTGTTCAAGTGTTTAATTGACTGCTGTTAAGTGATCCATCTCAGGAATGACACCCTACTGTTGTCTCATAATGATTGCATTAGTGCTTGTCAATACATATTACATTGACTGTCTCCTTTAATTTATTCCTATCCTTGAAAGGATAGTGATGTATATAACATATAATTTCTTTTTTGTGTATTCTTCAGATAATTAGCACATTATTTAATAATATGCTGGGTGTCTTCTTAAATAAGTTTCTCTATTTTTTGTGTCTAAAGTAAATGTTTTCACAATGAAAATCTCATTGAACACACTCAATGTATAAAGAATTTCATGCACTTGGTTATATTTTATAAATAAATAGTCCAGTGTTGTTCTTGATTGGTTAGTTCTTCTGTCTGGCCACTCATCTGTCTGCCCATCATTGAATCATGAACATCAGGATTTAGCTAGAAGAAAATTCCCAGGTCTCTAATCCTAAACTAATAGCAAGACTGTCAAACAATGCAGTTTATATCAGTGATATTGAAAATAACATTTCCTGACAGTTACTGCAAATTATAGGGCATCTTCAGAATTTGACACCATTTGTATAGCCATTTTTGGCCGGTAGCATCTACTATTAATGTATTTAATGTATAAATTCCTTTTATATGTTTGTAGATAGTAATGTATGTAGTGTGCATAAATAGCTATCTGTTAAAATTTTCTTTAGTGTGGCCAACAGCACAGAGAGTAATATTCATTGTACAGCCTTCATTTGGAAGTTATTGGGTAGGATTTTTTTTCTAGAGTGTTGGAAACCAATTTTCAAGAGGTTCGTATGATGAAATGATGGAAAATTATTTATATTGTCTAACCTGTCTCCCGCTCCTATGCTTCCTTCCAGTTACATTAGGCTATGTCAGAGTTACATTAGGAGTAGGTTTGGGTTACATTTGGGCTACATTATATTGGGAAAGGTTTGTTTTGTTCATTTGAAATAATGCAGTGTGATAAAAAGATTTACAAATGGAGTCCAAATTTCCATAGACTTTGTAAAATTTCTAAATATTAGTCCAGGAACAGTTCAAAAATTTTTCAATATGGCTTTTTCTATGCATCAAAACTTTTCAAAAATATATTTTTGCCCTTTAGAAACATTATTCCTATTCTTTCATATTAAAATGAAGGCTGTACAATGAACTAAACACTCTATGCAGTTGGCCTCAGTTAAGTAAATGTTAACTTAGCTATCTTTTAACAGTTTCCTTTAAATAGTTGTACTAATTTTAGCTTAGTTAAATGAGGGTATTTGTGATTCCTAGTGGTGATAGGATCTGTCTCAGCTTTCCTCAAATTTCAATGAATCGAAAATGAACTCCAAATGAACTCAGAGATCAAAACCAAGAAAAATAAGTTTCGAGAAACATGAGAAAAAGAAGGTAAAGTCTTGAAGCAGATAAATAAAATGCTAATGAAATGTCACCTTCAATTTTAAACTCTTTTACAAAAGTAATGGAGATTGTTGAATAAGCCATTTTCTTGACATAAGCATTACCTATCCTTTGTTGTCTTATCTGCTTTCTTTATTTACAAATGTGGCTTAATTGTTACTTCAGGACACCTAACATAGAAATTCTGGCATCACTTTAGCATTTTTCTGGTCATATTTTACATTTTGATGAAGTAATGAACACAGGTTAATCAATGTCAAATTAGGTTAGGTCAGGAACGATTCTTTTATGTGTAAATATAAAAGCAAAATCGTGATATGTAAAACATGTAAAATTATTATTAGTGCAGAATATATTAAATAATTCCAGATTTCATATTTGTAATGCATGAATACATCTTAAAAATAACATTTAACACATTTCTTTGATTGGAGTCATAATTAACCCAAATGTCCAGTGAATCATGTATTGAAATTTGTAATTTGCTGTGGCTTAAGTCAATAAGGGTGGAACAATTATGGTCCAGGGGATCTCTTAATATTTACAGTCTCCACCTCTTAATACTTGCGATGACTTATGCTTTTTATTGGTTTTAGTCTAGGGTTTTTCTGGCTTTCATTCCTTGACAAGTACATATAGAAAGATTAGCAACCCATTGTCAGTTGGAGAGGGGTGAGGTTATGCTAGAATTTTTTCCCACATTGTCAGTTGCGCTTTGTGACCTTGCCGCATATTTTTGATTGCTTAAAATGTAATAAGTGTTTTTCATTTTCATATTCCACACTTATGGCTTGGTGTTCAATATTTCTATTGTGACATGTCTAATACTAAAAGTTGCATCATATTAGTGGGAAAATTGATAGATCTACAATTTTTTGATGACATCCATGATTTACAGTTCCCTATTCCAATCCATATTCCCACCCTCCCATTGGTAAATACCCTTGTTTGCATGCTCCCAGGTGCATTGAAGATGACTTGCAGTTAGTTAGTACCATTGCAATTTATATTTGACTTCTGGAGATATTTCTTGGTGAAAAGTACCATTGCAATTTATATTTGACTTCTGGAGATATTTCTTGGTGAAATGAAAAACTTTTTGTTCTTCTATTTATACTTAACTTTCCTGAAAATTTAAGTTTTTCTTCTTAGAATTGAATCATCTCCTACAGTTTTTGTCCCACAATGATGAAATTTACCTCATTTGACAAGGAATTAATCCCAACAGAAACATCATTTCACTCTTATTGATTTGAAGAGTTGAACATCGTACGCAAAAAGAAGTAAAGAGTTGATTGAAAAAAATTATTAAAAAATTCAAAATGCAATTTTTTGTTGCTTCTAAATTACAACTTGTCCCATCATTCTAGGGCTAAAATTGTGGGGCTTGAACTTTTCAATGATGGTTAAAAAAAATCTATATTTTTTATGGCTCAAATCATTTAGAAATTTAAAAACTTACCATGAAACACATGTGGTTATTTCATCAAGTTATGAAAGTGAAAATTTTTTTAAACATCTGTTTAATGGGAATGAAAGAGAAACCAAATTGGAACAATCCCTCAAAGGTGTCAATACCTGATTTAGTTCCAATAGTTGAGCAAATTCCTTTAACCCATTTCCTGCGATGACACTATTTTTCTAGGCATAAAATCACCTACCAGTGGGTCTCTTTGCATGAAATATGTTTTAAGGTAGATAACAAGTTATGTAGGTGTACCATAAATAAAGGAATGAGAGTATCTAAGAATTGGCTTAATTGATAAGGTTGGTGTTAGTTTGATTGAATGATATTGTTCAGTATGATTTTATTCTGCAATTGTTTGAATTTTTTATTGTACGTATTTTATGTGAAAGTATACATAGTCCATCATTTGTTAGTTATTGCTAAATCAATTTCTACATTCAAACTCTAGGAGAGAAGTGTAACCTCAATCCTTATAAACTTGAGCCATCTTTATGGTTAACTTTTCTAAAATATATTTCATTTATATAATCTTGAAATGTTTCCTTTAGGAAGTAAGATGGTTTTGTCCTTACGCTTTATTGGCTAGGTATGTTTTACATTTGTTATTGCAGGACATGTTGTGTTGGCTCCACTCTTGATTTTAATTTGTTTTTTGTAATTGATTTCTGAGATAGATTTTCTGGTATACTTAGTTGAGGTGTATTGATACCACATTTGTTTCCAATACTGATAGACAGACATAGCTTTTTGTCTGTACCAATTCTTTGATACTTCATATTCACTGATACTTCACCTATAACAAAACCAATGCTGTAAGAAACTTGAGCTTTATATAATTTTCTGCCAATCAAACTCGTATCACTGGTACAGGAAGTCCTCATTATACAGTAATTCTTTATCCTTTCTTATGTGACTATTTTTATATGTGTGGGGGTGCCTTTTGATGTGCTGGGGGTGCCTCCAGCACATCAAAATTCACCCCTACAGACATGAAAATGTGTGAAAATAGTCTATTGAAAAAGGATAAAGAATTACCGTATAACAAGAGCTTCCTGTAATACTTCTATTGTAGCAAGGTCTTGGCATTGAAACTACAGCAGTAAAATTGTATGGTGCATCAAAACGGAAAGCTTTTCATTGATGCAAGTGGCAGTGAATAAAAGTTTTGAAATTTCATTCAAGCTTTAGTTGTTAGGATTAAACTTTAATAACTTAGATCAAAATGAGTAACTTTTCAAAACTTTTATGAGTTCAAAACTCATCAATTGTCTGTTATGAACATCACCTTCTCACCTACAGAGTGCTTCTGTGTGGAGTGTGAACTACTGCCTCCAATGCTAAATAAGCATTCATTCTCCATTAATGAGGGAAGTACAGAAAGGAACTTACTTGCCATGGAGATCAGTATGGGGAAAGTATCTCAATTTCTTTTGCACTTGTCTATTGGGTTACTGTCTTGCTACTTTAGATTGAGGTACATGGCAGTTTCATTCTCAACTTTTGATATCTAGTTGAAGAAGGTTTTATCTTAAAAGCTCTTTTTTCTTGTGCTTGCACAGCTCTTTTCTTCTGCTGCTAAGTGCTTACTTTGTAGAGCATTGTTTCTTTTCAAGTCTGCTGTTCACTTCTCACTAGAAGTAGCATATCATTTGAAATCCTTCCCTCATATAGATCTGCTTGTACCACAGTTTACATGTTGCTTTACTATTATCAGAGACATTTTTGCTGAATGAATTCGAAATGACACTACTACCTCTAGAAGAATAGGACAAACTTTCATCAGATTCTTCAGACATTGTTGAACAAGCTGGGCAAACGAGACTACACACCCAACATCAACCTCTCATTGCCGCTACATAGCAACTTATTTACACTAAAGCGGCAGTCTGCTTTTTCATAAAGAGAATGCTGTCAAGCAAACTTATGCAACCAGCGCTGCCAAAATAATTGATTCAATTCTTTGTCAATCACAAAATCAATGCACAATTGTGTATGAATGGATATGAGTAGGAAGTACAGAAAGGGATATGGGAGGACAAACCTGAAATCTTGATAAACTACTGCTTTGCTGAGAGGCAGAGCAACAGTTGTTTTGGTGTGTATGGTTCTTATGCTAAATGTGTTAATACAAATCAGCAACCAATGTTGTTGATCACATTATGCAATTTTGTGGTAAATATTTATCAAGATTTATGAGGTTGAAGAAATTTATAAAAAAATTATTGAATAAAGTTTATTCAAAATACTAAGAATATCAATGAATATCATATGAATGCATTGACAGTTATTTACTTTATACTCATTATCAGTGGTTAGCCCAGTTAGTTGTAAATTCTGGCCAAAAAGTTGAAGGCATGGTTTTTTAAAGTTCAAGCACCTGAAGCTATCCTTATTACTTCTGTTTGAGCTCTAGCTTTCAAATATTTTCAGCCATTGTGGCAACCACATCTGCAATAGCTGCTGGTGCGTGAGTGTGCATAAGCATAATTCTTTTGCTTTGTGCAATCCTCTGGTGATATTTACTGTCTTAAGTTATTTTTTCAATGTATAGAATTCTTAGCTAATATTCTAATTAAAAATTGATTGTGGTGAAATGCAGAATATGAGAAGGAATATAGATTTCTGGGGAAGGAAC
>VOMN01044332.1:0-10405 GCA_014899125.1 Orchestia grillus
TAGCACAAATTTGAAGAATTTATGAATTTGTAAATTGGATACTGTTTATTAGTATAAGTGTCGAAGAATTAGTTAACATAAATATTCACAAAAGTTAGTTAAACATTATTATGTGAAAATTTTTGACTCAGCTAAAATGTCATTTTACTGGCTGTTAAATTAACGGCCTTATTTTGCAAATTTTATGAATAAATAAAAATGTATTTATTTGTAACATGCGAATTTAACAAATTCCATTTACAAATGGAACGTTTAAAACGACGTTAAAAAGCCAGTTTACAAATTCCTATGTTAAATCGAATACAACGTTTATATATGAGTTTATAACAAAACTTTTTATTTAACATTAATCCTAATCAGTAATTATCGAAACCATGTCATTTTATAACTTTCAATATGTGTTCCTCAAAATTAGTTATTTCAATTAAGGTGTTCATTGAAACCCGTTATTTTTAACGGGCGTACATGCTAGTAATGAAATATATTTAACAGAAGGATTGAGAAAAGTAACCTCTAATCTGTCTCACATTTTCTTAAAAAATGTATTAGATGACTTATAGGACGAGCTTGGAGCGGTGTAGGGGCACCTTATATTTTGGACATGATGGAAACCGTATGTTCTTTCTTAACAATTTCGATGTTTATGTTTTAGACCGTTGAGATCCTCCGAATTTCACAATGGCTTCGTGGAAATCGGACATCGATATCATATTTGACTTGGAATTGGTTGGGGCAGCAGAAGCATCATTGAGATTGTCTGAAGGTCACACTAGTTTAGTGATTAGTTTAGCAGATTGTGGAATCCTAAGTGAGCCCTAAAATAGATGGTGTCAAGATCGTTGAACCGGCTTTGAAATAACCCTCAAGTAACTGAGGACCGTTTTCTTTGTTAATGAAACTGATAAAAGAAAGAAAGATCTTTAACCAGGAGCTTGAAAACCGGCGTTGTAAATATGTTTTGCAAGCTGAGAAAAATCTGGTAGGTTCCATTTGTTTGGTGGTCCCATAAAGCAGGCGGCTGCCCGACTGGAGAAGGTATAGGAGGACATCGCTTGCAGAGGTGCCTGGACCACGGCCAGGCCGCGCTACGTCTCCGCCAGCCCCTCATGCGCACACCAGCAGGAGCCACGGCTACAGCTGAAACATGAGGGCGGGATATGCACTAGCAAAATCTGTATAGTTTCTATCTTGTTCGGTCAAATTTATCGGAATTTCAGAGGATTGTATTTCTCGCACCGTGGGTAAAGGGAGAGATCAAGGGCAATGGTGATCGGTGACTCAATATTTCAGACTAGTAGATGCTCCCACCAAAAATGGCGGGACAGATAATGTTAATTTCTCAAGATTTCTTATTAAAGGCAACTCTGACATGAAATATTATTATTTGCAGTATCACTGATACTAATACCGACTGCCTTCTCTGATAGTCTCGTTGATTAGGTAGATATTCGGACCCGGGAATTTTCTATCTAAATCCTTGAGAGCGTGGCAGAGGTGGACGGACAAACCAACTAAGCAAGCACGAAACAATTGGCTATTATGATACAGAGGGATAGTGGGATTCTCGTACTTACTTTGAAGTAGATCGAGGTGCGTCAGTACTACAAGGTGTTAATTCATTCTGTGAATTCATTTCAGTTTGTTTCACGGTGTTTGATCAGTTTGAGCAGCGCAAACAAGGCTGTTGAGGTCCTGATGAAAGAGGTGCGTTCGCCTGAAAGCTCTCACCAGATCACCTTGTGTACGCCCGCTGCAAACGGGCCGCAATCCTTTGAACCAAAGAGCGCACGTTTTTACCACGGCTGTCGGAGGAGTATAGTATGCCTGAAGCTGTGAGACTATCATTTCCGAGAGGAAGCGGTTGCGGTAGAAGAAATGTTGAACTTCCACGTTTCACCAAATTGAAAACAACAGAAATGGTGTCATAGAATCCGTAGCCCTCGCAGTTAGCAATGTTTCAATGATATTGATGGAATCAGTCACGCTCTTCATCTCTTGTAAATGTGAGCGCAAGTGATAGACGAATGCAATATATCCTTAGCAGACTCATTTTGAAGTTTATAGCTATCACAGTGCTTTTCAATATTTTATAACAGAAGAAAGTAAGACTGTCATGTGAGTGCACTGTAAATTTTATGTGAAAGTGGTAAGTACTCGTGTACGAAAATATTCGTGGCAACCTTGCGAAGCCAGTCAGTACACTTGAAACAAATAAGCAGAAATTCAGTTTCAAATAGAACTCTACTCTAAGTAATGCATATCAAATTTCGAAACTAAGTATGGAAATACATTTGCATTAAACTAAAGATTGCAGCTTGCTCTAACGCAGTTTTCTTCATTGTTGTCAGAGGAAACCTGACCCAAATTCGCTCATAATTGTACGAGACTGATAACCGATATGCTCGTGAAGCGCACTTCGATCGCCCGTTTTTGAACGGAACAAAGTTCCAGTCCAAGATTTGTATGCAGCGCCGCACTGAGCATTTCCATGGGGTCGTTATGGACCCTCTGAGCTCCAAATGAAGCTTGATTGGCTCTCTTCTTCAGTTCTCATTTTTCTGCTGACATGAACCGAGTGAAAATTTGCTATGTCTCTCAAATATTTACTTTTTAAAAAGATTAAATCTCATTTTCGCTCTGAGACTACCCACGATTTGTTTCATCTGATGAGATTATTGTTGATGGATCAATGGATACGCCATGCAGTCAGCACCACACGTCGGTCAGGACTGCTGTTCCTTTTGGGTCTGAGAGTGCAGTCTGACGGTGCTACTTCTTTATGCTTTGCTCGACTGAACAAAGTGATTGTTGTTAGTACCGCTGTAAAATTAATAACAATTTCATGAGAAGTTCTATCTGAGAATATTAAAATAATTGAAATAATACGTCCACCAACGTCTAGTTAAGTTACAGAAAGATTATTCTTTTCGACTTGAAAACGCTCATAAGCCATTTTTTCTTTATCCTTGCACAATACTAGAAACGTACCCTAAACTAAGTAGCATATACACTAGTTTGGGGCTACTTTTTGATGCTAAGAAATAACCTACATCGAATGAATGGATTTGCTTCCATGAGTGTGATTAGGGGACGTTTTAGCTATGACAATGATAATTAATGCTCAATGCGTACTAATTTCATCAGTTGAAAGAGTGAAGCTGCAATATTAAAACTTCAGCCCGTTTTGGTCAAACTTGGAAAATAAAATCTGGACATTTCTCTACCAGAACTGGAGTAGAATATTTTACGGAACTCACATTCCCTAAGCTTCTCTCTGCAGAGTCCGCGCAATGTAAGTCAATTTATTGGCGGCTTAAAGCCAAAAGTATTGAATTTTTATCGCAATTGCACGCTCGTCCTTTCATCCTTCAGAATTGCAGGCTTTGGGCTTCGCTGTTACACTGTAGGTGCGATGTCCACCATTACAATCTGGCTACAATGCGCTACTGCGTTGGTTGTTGGTCATGAAAGGTGCTTCTTCCGCCGCACCCGGTGGAACATTTGGCCGACTGCCATCTTCTCCGCGCCTCCGTCGTGACACTCAAGCCAAGAAGCCACTCAGTTTCATCAAGGTTTTTACTAGAGAGTGATAGTTCACAAAATACAAACCTTTAATTGTCCAAAAAAGAAGGTAAATGACGAGCAAATAGTTCTAGTCTTTCTTCAAACACAATATAGATTTGTTCATTCTGCCTAAAATTCGGAATGAAATCGAAAAGAAATGATGTAAAAGTCGGTCAAAAGGCAAATTTTTTACTTCAAATATTATGTTTTTCGCACGAATAGTGAAACATCATCTGCGAATGTTCGATTTGACAGTGATGTCTGTACGCATCGCAGTGTTCTCTACACATGATCCATTTAAATGGGAATCAAACTAAGTTTCAGGTCTTTTCGGAAGGTGTACTGATTAATGCATCGGCTCTTGAAACACGTTTAGCGTAACAAATTTACTTGCTTAGTCTAACGATTGACAAAAGTAGAGCTAATTTCAGTGGTTGTTTATTTATGATTAACTTTGATGAATGTTTAAGGTTAGAGGAAATAAAAATTTTTAACCACGATAGGAAAGAATAGTTGAAAATAAAAATATAGGAAATACAGTCAATAGTAAGGCATACATATCAGAAATAATTACATTAATTTTGTTTATGCCTTAAGATTTGCATCTGCCATCATTGGAAAGCGCTGATTTAAAATTTGCTCATATAAAACATTAACAGTAAAAGACAGAGGTTTTCTAAAAATATTTAGTCTACGGAATTTACTATTAGCATTTAACTGTCTTTTCGAACGGATGGCCATCAGCAACACCCTTTCGTACTTTTTCTTAAAGCTTACTTCCAAGCGCGTAATTTATAAAATAACCTCGCATAAGACTTTTATTTTGTATTAAGATATAAAAAGGGTCGGGTACACTATCACTCTGAAGGGTGTAAGTCGGGTGCGTTATCAGTTGCCACCAACCATTGAAATCGCCTGCTGGATCCCCGTATTCTGCTCCGTAACTCTGCAAAGTGAAATAAATTTGAACAAGGCCGAGAGGACAGCGGCTGTTGTGGGGACTTGCGGCCTCAGAGGGAGTCTCAGTGCACCAAGCTGTACCTCTAGCAGTGTTCCTAGTCGTTGTTAGATTGGGGGCAATTTGTTAATAAATTTGCTACGGAGTGTTTATAAGGTAAAGTTATCTTTGAATCCTTAAACACTATAGCAAGAAAAAATAACATTTGATTTGTGACAACATTGAAGCTAAAACCTTAATACTTCAGCAGTTTTTTGTAATGAGCAACAATAAAGATTCCATGGATTACCTGTTAGAAATCAGTTGCTAGAGCTGAGGCTTTAAATTTCAACATGACCTGCGAACTGCTATAATAAAGGATTTGAAAACTGATTTCGCTACACGAGATGCAAAACCGAGTTTTGACCTTCAAGGGTTCCTTGCCAGTTTCAATAAAAGATGTTTAAGGATTCAACTGTTGCTTACCAGTTGTCATAAAAGAAGTGCTCAAGCAGCGAGACCATGCAGCAGATGGTAGCGCGTGAGGTCTGCACGCCAGGTGGTGAGAGAGGAGCTCCGCCAGATGGCACCCTGAAGGTCGTTACCACCCCTGAAATGTTGCCAGGAAATCTTCAAATATAGGCTTCTTTCTGCTGCAAGTGAGAAAAAATACCCGAATTTTCCAAGCACAAGTTCAATAATTTTCGCCTAAAATTGAAGAAAAATATTGGGGAGCAGATTTGTTGCATGGATCCTTTTGTGAAGGTATTTAGGAGCTCTGAAGCTTGGAACTCCTCTTGAAGTGCACAACTTATAGCCAAAATATCTCAGCCTGACAACTGGTCAAATGCACCTGGTCATTGGTAAATTTCAGATCGAGTGAAGTTTATTTTTCTGGAAAGGATTTTCAAAAATTTTGATTGAATTCCTTCTGTTGTGAATAATTTTAAGAGTGAATAAATTATACTGGGAGTTTTAATATAGCATGTAAATACAATAATATCTTAAGATTTGAGACTCCTATAATTTTATTAACGAATTAAAGCAAATGAAGTAAATCAAAGTTTCTGTCCTGCCCTCATATTTCAACTAAATTTGAAAACCTTAACAAATGAAAAGAGTCATTGAACTAACGCGAGACACTCAGGCTTTGAAAGAAGCGGGACGCAGACTACGAAGTAAATGATCAATTTTGCAATATCCCTCAGCTCAGGTGCGGCAACTGACGTGCAGGTATTCTGCGCCGAGCGCAATCGACTGCGCAGGATGATGCACAGTAAACCGTCTCAAATCCCTAATCCAAAATGAGTATCAACGTTCAGTACCGCAAGCTTCTTTGCTTTGCTAGTCTTACAATCAGAGGAAATGGTTTAATGATATTCGGTTTCAGTTGAGTGAAATGATGGGTTGCAATGCTAACTTGAGCGCAACAACCTCATTTGAGGAACGAATGGTTTGTGTACTTGTAAATACATGGCGTGTCGTGTGCACCTGTGCATACATGGCATGTCGTGTGCACCTGTGCATACATGGCGTGTCGTGTGCACCTGTGTACACTGCACAACAAAATCACATTGCTCTAAGGGTTGTCGTGGAGAGCAAGATAGGACGTAGCCCTGATGCTACATCTTGCTACCTTTGGTACCTCTTGCCACCTCTTGCCACCTCTTGCCACCTCTTGCCACCTCGCTCCCCTCATACCAAGGAGTGCGCTACATTCCTCTACTGCATTTCCCTGGCGGAGAAGCCGACAGCTGAGAGCGCTCAGAGGTAGAGTTTTAGAGTTAATTTGGAGGGAAGATTTCAAGCACCCGACAAACAAAATACAAATTTGCAACAAATTCATGCAGGTTACTTGAATATACAAGTACCGCCAGCACGCTGTGCACTCCCTGCCTTCATGCATCGCCAATAGCTGCTGCTATGGCGCCGCGTTATCGTAACTCCAGACTTCCCGGACGATCGCGATTTTTTGTCAGACAGAAAAAATACGCTGATCGGCAAAAGATGCAACTCGACCACATGAAAAAAGGCATCTGAGAGGTTTGCAAAAGCAATTTTACACAAGAAATCCCTGGTAAAGTTGTGATAGAGAACATAATCCGACAGCCATGTGTTGTTAAGCATCTTCCCAAATTATCTACTCCTTAGTTTGTACGCATTCAAGAGAAGCAGACAAGCTTGGGACGATACAGCATGAACCAGCTGGAGACGAGACCAAGGCCTCATGAAACAGTGATCACGGCCTGTGCTTTAGAACAAATAAAGGAACTCAATTCATCTCTAGGTCATCATATTGCGACGCTCGGGGCAGGGATTAGCTTCCCCAAATCCTCAGCTGATGAGTCGAGCACCGGTTGCATCTTCGTCAAAACGAAGTCACTTTAGAAAATTTTCTGAAACTTTTAGTTTACTTTTGTGTTTTTTGAAGCTTAGATTGTTCAATCCTTAAAATGCTAGGGTTCGTTGGAAGTGGGGGGAAGGGGAAGTTTGATCAACTGAATCTCATTTGGAATGTATGAATCAGTTCTGATCTGTAAAATCAACATTAGAAGGTTTCGAAACAAATCTCAGCGACTGATGGCCACAATTGCTGCAGACGTCGGTTGGTGACAAGTTACGCACGAAATTCCATGAAATCAAACAGTCACTGCGACCGAGTTTACTGCGGCGCGTTCGCTCTGCGAGAAGCTGCAGAGGATTTGAGCTCAATAAAAACTATTAAAACCATCTTACGACCCTCAGACGAAGATAAATTGAGGTCAATTCGACGACGATTTCGAAGGGGCTAAAATTTCTGCAGCCTCCATCAATGACTTTCATGTGGACGCCCTGAGTCTAGGAATAGGAAGTCTAGGGTCACAAATTTGAGGGCCAGAAAGTCTAGGGCTAAAAGGTTTAGGGCTAAAAGGTCTAGCCAGAAAATCTAGGGTCAAAAAGTCTAGAGCCAGAAAGTCTAAAGCCCGAAAGTCCATGGTCAGAAAGTCTAGGGCCGGAAAGTCTAGGCTCAGAAAGTATAGGACCAGAAAGTCTAGGACCAGAGAGTCTAGGACCAGAAAGACTAGGGCCAGAAGGGCTAGGGCCAGAAAGGCTAGGGCCAGAAAGGCTAGGGCCAGAAAGGCTAGGGCCANGAAAGGCTAGGGCCAGAAAGGCTAGGGCCAGAAAGGCCAGAGCCAGAGAGGCTCTCTGTCAGCAAGCACAGCCCTGCAATTTAGCTGCGCACTCAGTCGCCTGTTGTGCCAGTAACGTGGCCTGAATTTCCTCTAATCTTTCCGGTGCGAATCGAATATAATTTTGTCTCGAAAGAGAAGGACCTTAAATTCGGAGTTCTCTTTGAGTGTGATTGTCCGCCGGAGCGTGTGTTATTGGAGCCAATATGGCCAAGAGTGCAAAGCTTGTGATGTCAAATCGATCAGAAACTCGAAAATCTCATTACCTTCAGGTCGGAGAGGCGCGCGGCTCGAGACAACATCACTGGGCGGCCCAGCTCACCTCCACACAAGCCTGCAGTTCGGCCTGCTCCCACTGTCCTACTTTCAGACAGATGGGATTAGAGTGACGAGACCATCTCATAGCAAAATGCGTTTTAACGCTCTTGCTCGCACGCTATCTTTCAAGTGTGAACACAGCACAAAACTACCTGGAAGTGCGTCTATAAAGTCTCTTCATAGAACAAAGTGGTGTTATTTTGTTCTCTGTTTCATATTCAGGGTTGTTTCCAGTATCAGTCGGAAACTCTTCAGTAAGAGCCAAATGGAACTTTCTGTTGCAGCGATTGGCTTTCTGGAACTTTCTGTTGGCACGCATTTGACGACAGGTAAAGATCTAACTTGCAATTTGTGTTTGAGCTTCTTAAACGTTTTCTTCAATGAAGCTCAATGAATTACAGCTCCCGTGACAAGTTTGTAAGCTAGATTTACGGCCCGCTGGCACGTTGCAACCAGGAAACATTCTTTTACACTGTGGCAATACAAGAGCAAGTTATCTAAACCTTTATTTGAATGTCATGGCAGTAAAATTAATTTGATATCTGCTATCGCATCAATGTAAACGGAAAACTGGAGGACACAGTTTCCCAGAAAGTCTTTCATATCGAATTATATTATCGTATGTGTGTATTGAAGATATTCAAACAGCTCGTGAAAATCCGACTTCGCTGTTGCTTTGATATTCTGGTGAAACTTTTCATATATGGTCTAGTTTTTTGCCCTGGACTAAGAAATACGTTGTATTGATTACTAATGCCGTTATGAGCCCCTTCTCTATTGTTCCAATTTTTACTGCACGCAATCATTATTGCTATTTTCAATATTTATTGTATTCACATTATTATTTACTCTAAACAGAAAATATAATTATTCATTACCTTATTAAAAGAGTATCCTTCAACTAATTTCAGCTTCGTATAAAATATCCTCTGTTCAGGAAAATAATTAGCGTATTGTGCTCCTCGTTCCTTCGTGGATGCATATTTTTTATTAGAATCTGATAAAAATGGAAAGACGAGCTTTGAATGTTTTAGTGAACTGCCTTCAACAGACGAGAATACTTCGTCAGTAAACCCCTTCCTGCTCCCAAGATGCCATGGAGAAATCTGTGTCATGTTTAGAGCTGGTAAGTGAAACGACTTAACAGGCCCATTTGATAATTCATATCATGTGGTGGAATAAACCTTTGTCAACTGAAGAATTTTTTTGTTCCTTCCAGCGGAAAATTTCCTCGAGCTTGAACTTGGACGTTACGCTGACCATGAAATGGACGAAACGCGTGAGAAACGTTTGCGACACATAAGGTGACATCAAAATACTGGGTCCAGTTCAACCATTATTTCGAGCAAGGCTGTAATTGAAAAGCGAGAACAAAGCCAGCAAAACAATTTACCGGACTCAACCCCAAATGGGTTTGACAGAAACTGAGCACAAAGGAGCTCGGTGGTTCAGGATCGTTGTTGTGAGAATAATATCGAGTTTTGAAAACGTTTCAAGAACGATGTACTAATAGGCTGAGAGCAGTGCGTGGAACCCGTGCTGTAGAGCAAGAGAGAACTTGCATGAATGATTTGAAAGAAGGACATTAAAAGGAAGTATGTAAATTATAAGCCACTGAACAGTGATCTATATCACTAATGTTTGATCACGGTGATTTTAATAGTTATTTAACCCATCTCAGTGAACATTTTGATGGTAATTAGTTTTCCCTCGTTGATGAAAATTTGCCAAATATCGAGAAAATACTAGCCATGTAAAGTACTCATGAATATTGTACGCTGGGATCTTACCTGAGGTGATTTTTCTTGTGAATCATCGTAAAGAATCACACACAAACGACTGTAATATTAGTTATGGCTCACTTCTAATATCACGCAATTTTGACCATTATGTTAGGAAATATTATACATTCATGGTTTTCTTCATAGATGTTAAATCAACACTCACTCAACTTACTCCTTGAATTAGTGGTAACTTCATTTTATGGCATCTTACATTAGGACTAATTTTTGTAGCAAACTAAGAATTTGACGACTGTCTTAAAAAAGCTTCTTTCTATCGAGTCTGCTACAGACGGTGACCTGACGCCAAGTTGTTCAGTTAATTATGGTAGGACACTTCTCTCGAAACATGACCTAGAAAAGATCACCGTGGTACTTTCACGCAGAGAGAATTAGAGTTTGAGAGCGCAAAATAATTGCTAAGCAGTGGCGAGCGGCGTCGTAGCTTAGGAATGTTATCAGATGGCGCAATAGCGAGCAGCTGGCGCGATTTAAAGGCCCGCAGCACGGAATGCTTAGGGACCGATAAACCGGGCAAAAGAGCCTAATAAATTACCTGCATCGAATACAAATTCGTGAGCGCAGAAGCATGACTCCGACACTTTCGAAGGCCTGTTCTAGCAGCTGGGTTGAAC
>VOMN01044342.1:0-11399 GCA_014899125.1 Orchestia grillus
TGCAGGCTGCAGGACACCACCCACCTGGTGGAAGGCTGCAGGCTGCAGGACACCACCCACCTGGTGGAAGGCTGCAGGGTTGGCGGGGCTGTAGAAGTCAGGCAGGCTGGACAGGGCCGTCACCACCTCAGGGAACACGCTGCGCTCGATGAACTGGAGGCCTGGCACCTCCTCTGCGCTGCAGCTGCGGCAGTGGCACTGTGCTCATTGCTCTGACAGCTCTATAACACCAGAGCAAGGTAGGCCGCTTGCTGGCTGGTCATATTAATTGACAGAGTTGTTAGTGTATGGAACGACCACAAAGGTCATTTTCAACGTCTGGAATAAATAGGAAAACTGTTACAAAAAATGGTCTCATCAAGAATATTAAAATTAAGGCTATTGTAATGGGAAGACAGACTGTGTCGATTAAAACAGGTTTGTCTAATAAAATATAAAAAATAATAAAATGCATAAAACAAAAGTGCCGGATGTGGAATCAATTATGTAAAAATTGACCCCCACTCTGCTGTGCGTACTCGCGTTGATGAGAGCATCTTGTCCGCCTGGAAAATTTTGACATAATTATTTCCGCTCCTGGCATCGCCGATTTGCGCACTTTAGGATCTTTGTATATTTTGAGAGACAAACCTGTTGCAAAAAACACACAGTCTTCATTATTATTACAATTTACTTAATTTTAATGTTCTTGACAAGACTATTTCATTGCACTATAGTATTTTTATATTGTATTCCAGATTTTGGAAATGGCCTTCATGGTCCAAGCGTTTATTCTTCTTTCTAGTGCAATAATAATTTAAGCCAGTAAATATGTAAGTTTGCAAGCAGCTTTTTTTGCTCTTGTGTTCATAATGAAACTTAGCAAAAGGCAAGACATTAATATTACTCTGAGTAGTTAGCCATAGAAATTGATATACCACAAGCAATGTCGCCTTAGTCTTTCCTCTGACAAGTTCATAACAGAAATGTACATGCAATGGGCAGATCTCACACATCCTCCACAAGCAGATGTCCTAGTTTCAATTACGGCTGCTTTAAGAACCGTCATGCGAGTTTCCAGAATTATAAAATGCCTCTTACAGCCAAAACATTCATTACTCGCCGATAAAGGCGCGGGCGCAAGCTCAATCACATCTCCAAAAGTTTATATTAACCAGAAATCTTGGGATAAATATATATTTTTGTACTTGACGACAATTCTCGAGAGTTGCAAAGAGGGTTGACAACGAAATCCAGAAGCACATCTGACCTGTCCTGGTACTTGCGGGGCACAGTGAGGGCCAGGAGGGGCCCCAGCCACTCCTTGAGCTGGCCCAGCAGGGCACCCAGCAGGCCGGCCAGGCCGCGCGGGTTGCAGCGCAGACTCTCCTCACACACCGCCTGCTCAGCAACAACTGAGTTGCTCAGTTCAAAGCTCACAGCCACATCCATGGATAGTAATCCATGTCCGTGAAAGATTCAGGGGGAAGATTTTATGTCTTTCTCCTCAATTCAGAATGACCCCATTAGGAATTTTTTTATGTTTTATTGATGTCTTATTTGTCATTAATGGTTATCTGGCTAAAATATGTGCATCGCCAATGACTATTCAGGAAAATACTTGATTAATCAGAGAAAGAATATATGGATGCCTCGTAAATTATACATTGACAGATAGATTGAAGCTCTCCAGGAAGGTGGAATGCAATCCATAGAGAGTGAAGAGAAGGGACCGTTTAGTCCTGCTACGGACTGAAGAGAATAGCGAATTTGTGCACAAGGTGCGTTCACAAGCAAAATCCCCTGTGCACAGAAACAGCAAGTTAAGAAAGAAAAGGGAAAAATGACGAAGAAATGATAGCTAAGAAGGTGTGGAAATTGAAAGAAGTACAGTGGGCACAAAAGATAGAAGACCTAAAGGGCTCTCTCTAGCTCAGGTAAGCTCACAGTGCCTCCCTGAGGCCGCCAGTTCTCTAAACCCATCACGAACACAATGCAGGGCTTCCATCGTGACTTTGCGAGAACAGGGACCCGAAACAATTACATAAGCGTCCACAATTAGGAGGGATACAATAAATGAATTTAAATAACTTCAATGTGTGATGCTATTGTCAGGAGAGAAACTTGCATCCTACAGTCAAGTTCAAATACACCCATCTTATCACTAGCCAAATCCTCTTTTCAAAGTATTAAATCATACTGTTGAGTCAAACTTCCACCTCATTACAAAATAATTTCTAGAACAAACAGATAGAGGATGTCCGAGCCTAAAATTTCTGACAAAACGTCTNAAATTGCCGGAGTTCTTGTCTCAAATCAATTACTCGCTGATTCCCGACTCATAATGCGCAATGTTACGTCAAGAGAATTTGAGAAAAATGCATCCATGATCCCTGGCTTAGCACGTGAAGTAAATTTCTCGTTGAGTAACCAGGTATAAGAAATTAAGAAGAAATATTCGAGACGGCCTACCTGGCGTATGAGGGGACTGAGTAGCCCCCTGAGAGCGCGCTGCACCACAGCAGGCCGGTCCAGCACGACGGCAGCGACCAACGAGCGCCTCAGCAGCGTCGTGTTGCAGGACGCGCTGCCGCTCTCACTGCCAAAACTCTCCCCCAGCGCTGACTTGAAGTTCTTCTCGATGCTCGCCTCGACAGCACCCGTGATGCGCTCCAAGCGCTGGTACAATGACACAACTAGTATCCTGGAGTGTTTGCCCACAAATACCTACCATCATAATTTCCTATTTTACACAAGAGTTCCCATTGTACGAGCATGTCTTTCATTACCTTCGTGAGTAAAGTAAAAAAACTTGTTTTGATAGCAAGCTCGAAATATATTATTCCATACCCATTAACACCAGGCATCCAAGAAAACTACCCCAGACATCCCACCAATGCTGGACCCATCTTCTCTTAGACTGTAACCACCTGGCGGCACTGAGACAACAACACAACAGTACATCCATCTATCAGCTCTGGACGCATCCGGTGGAGGTGGCTGCCTTCCTGCGCTGCGCAGGCATCGTGCAATGAGCGATGTCAGGGAACGCCTACCACTACTATCCCAGACATTTCATCATTAATCTCCCGAAAAATAAACAATATTTGGAGCTTCAATCTATCCTTCCTGGGGAGTTTTTTCCTTAACAATACTTCATGAGAGCAGGATTACTGGTACTGTAAACGCTAAAATTAGTTCGCATTCAGTACGCAAGTTTTCTACACAACATTTCATCACTACCTCAACAGCCAATCTTTTGGAAAACAGTCACATGGAAATGTGACATTTCATCACAACCTCAATAGCCAATTGCTTGGAAAGCAGTCACATGGAAATGTGACATTTCATCATTGCCTCAACAGCCAATCTCTTAGAAAATAGTCACATGGAAAAATCTGAATCTTCAGGTTAAGATTCAAATGAACTTACACAGTAGGTTCTGTCATTGATAACACCACATTCAGTGAGAGTTGCTATTGCTCCTGTGGGAAAAGCACGCTTCAACTGCAAAATTGATGTATGGCATAATTGTGATACTTCAATTTAGGAGGCTAGACTGATGATAACAAGTCAAAAGAGTTTGTCATTAAGTATAAACATAAGATTGAATGTGAAAACAAGTTCCAATTCCATAAAATGAAAATAGAGAATGTAAAGTTGAAACATATATAGAAAAAATCTGATCTTTTTTCCTTGATGTCATTAAAAGTAGATCATAGATGCTGGCTCAATCCATCTACTACTATCAAGTTCCAAGTTTATTTTTCAAGTTTTGGACTCCTCGAGTCAGCACCTGAAATGCCAAACACCAGTTGCCATTCATTGAAATCGCCACCACAAAAGTGGCTGCAAGACCCAACTCACAGGCTTGTAGATGGTCATGAGGCGCGTGCCCTCACAGTTGCTTCCGAGGTAGTTAAGGAGGCTGAGCTCAGCGGCGAGCCTGTTGAGCAGCTCCTCAGGACTGCACACTTGCACACACAGGTTGTGGGGACCGCTGGCCTCACTGGCGCTACACACGACGGCACCGTCGGGCTGCTGCCGAGGCTCTGCCTCAGAGTCCAGGCCAGCACGGCTGATCAGTTCCTCCAGACTGTCTAGTCTGGAAAGTAACCATGCAAAACTAAAATAAGGTATGCTAAGAAACTGAACAGGATTTCGGGAGACAGTTATGCATGGAGCACTGTAGAGAATAATTAAACTTGGACATTCTTGTAGAGCTACTTGAACTTCATTCTCAAGCATAAACAGAAAATCTCTCTAGCAGCAAATGGGGAAAACCAAATATAAAAATGTATCAAACTGTGGAATAAATGTATCCATTTATCTTCCTCAACACAGTTTTAGAGCATAAACATGATAATAAAGATATACAAAACTCATTTTCGTAGCACCTACCAGTTTCTAGGCAAAAAGTCAATATATTTTGAAGTACACAATGCTAATTTCTGTTATTACTTGACACAACATACATTATTATCCATTTCACAGGTATGAAATTGCTGCAACTATTTTTCTGAAGGCATATCTATGGCCGAGGTAACCTAACAGAGGAAGTCAGTCCCAGTAGGACATGATAAACCAGACTATTGTGTAGGGATTCTATGTCCCTTGAGGAGACTTCAAACCACTTTGAATACAATACATAATGAGTAAATATTTCTTTTAGATTATAACTTAGAAAAGATCAGCACTAATATGATAACTTTATTACAAATAACATCAATTTTGCTATGCATTACCATAATGTTCTATTTTTAACACTCAACTCTTCCTCTAAACTTTTATGAGATTTTATGAGATCAATTTCAACAAGTTTCTATCAAATTTATAAATAATTTTTCAACAAATGAGGGCCAAAATATATGGAAATAAGGTTAATCAAATCATATTTTCAAATACTGTGATAAGTAATATTAAATTACTGATCAATTTTTCTTGAAAAAAAAAATACAGATCTAAAAAGATGGACTTTGCTTAAAACAAAAACTTGCCCTGTCTAATAGTTATTAATAAAGGAAATCAAGCATTCAAACATGGACAACTTTGAAAATGGATAATATGTCAATAGATTATTGCATAATTTTTTTAAAGAAAAATGTGAAATTTAACAGCATAACAACACTAGAACATGGAAACCAAGCCTTAGCCAAAACTCTTCCTTGTTGTGTTCATTCCCCTCCCTCTGGTCACTTGCCCAAACCTTTTTCATTGGAAAGTTTAAAAGTTTCAAATACATCTAAACAGATACTGCACATCTGCTGCTGTTTAAAAATACTGACAAGAGTTCAACATTCTTGATTCTCTAGATATCCATCTAGCTCTATTGAAGTGCAGCAGGATAAAAACGTGTCAAGCCTCTGCCCAGAGATCTTTCATTGTGATTCTACTAGACGCAGCAGTGTCAGGTCCTCCTAGCTTGATGACTCATTTCTCCAGTGCTGCTTCTCTTGTTAACTCAACATTAATTGCTCCAAGCAAAGCACATGCTGGAGGCTGAACTTGAGTGATATAGATCTCCTTCAGTGATTATCCTTTCATAATAAAACTAGACTTGTTTTCTTGTCTGCTGTAGTCAACTTTGAGCATAATAAAATAGGTCCCTACTGTGTTGTAAATTCAACAAACCTGAGCCTTGGGTCAAGATGCCAGACCTCACAAGAATATAGCATGTAACACCTACAAAGTCGTAACAGCTACAAAGTCATTACAGCTTAAATTTGAGTTCAAATTTTCTGTCCTGTAATCTTCCAGTATCTTAGCATGATACTGTATATGGAAAGTAATGAACTTAGTCTTCAAAAGTGTTATATTAAAATAATTTTTGAAGCTATGAATATGTATGTATTAAGTTTGCCACTGGTGTTTACAATGTCAAACATCACCTGAAATTGACCCTCATAGTTGCTATTTCATATTTAAACAAACCACATTCACTGAATTTCTTAGCCCCTAAATTTTGCTTTTCTTCCCAAAGAAGTTTCTAGTTTTTATTTGTCAAATTTAACAGAATATATTTTGATGTCTCAAGATGATTGTATTACACTTCATCAAAACAGGAAGGGGAACAGTGGAGATGGCTCAGGAGAGCAGTACACGTAATGTAGACTAGGATATAGATATAGTAGTACATTCAAAATGGAAAAAGCTTGGCAGTTGTATGAAACTGGTACATTAGAAAAGGTTACCAACCTTTTAGCTATGGCAGAGAGAGTTGAGAGCTTCTTTTTATACTTGAGCACAGCATCCTGCTTCTGCAGGTCTGTCATGACCCCAGAGCTTGCATTCTCCAGCAACTGGGAAACGCTCTGCAAGGAAAATCCTGTGTTGTATTTGACATTCTTATCTGAATCATTTAAACATTTTCAAGTACACAGAAAACTCAAAAAGATCACTACATAACAGCAAATGAACCAAAAATGATCATTTTGTCTACTTTTCAACATCAAAAATTATGTGATAAAAAATAAACGAAACATCAAACAAAATAGCCTGAGAATCAAAAACCTTTTTTCAAACTTTACCAGAAGTGAGAGACACTTTCGAAATGAGCTTAGGAAACTACATTTTAACATTCTGTGAGCATTACAAAAAGCTTAAACATGAAGTTTCCATATAGCCATGAATAGCAAAAAAAAGCAATAAGTAATCTCTCCAGCACCAACTGCTGAAGAGTTACTGGTTTTCTATCTTAGTTATAAGATACAATTTTAACCCAGTGTACTCATTTGACATCATGTGAAAAATTTCATATGCAACAAATGACCTTGAAAATAATTATTTTAGAGAAGTTACGTCATTTACAATCCTTTTGATAGTTATATTTGTAGCAAATTTGCACAAAAACACAATTTAATATGAATCACAAAAAAGTCACAAAATTAGCTTGGGTTAAATGTATTGATATGAAGGCCTGTCTCTCACCAGGACCTCCTCTCTGAGTTGCCCAAGAGGCACAGTGAGGGCTTGTATCAAGCTGTCAATGCCAGTCAGGTTGGTGGAGAGATTTACAAAGTCAGCGTAGTCTCTGTTGATAAGGTCTATCATGGCTGAGCGTAGTACTTTGAGGTAAACGCCAAGATGGTCTCGCAGCATCTCCAGGTTGCTGTCACCATTTAGCTGATGATATTCTTTCATGAAGTCATCAACATTGAAATCAGGCTGCAAATAAAAACAAAAAGAGTCATGAAATGTCCTAGCAAAATAGGTATATTACAGTTATACAAATTATGTTATTTCAGCAACAATCACTTAAAAGTGTCATTATTATTTGAGCTGAACATACAGCATATATTAAGTGAAGAATTTACATCATAAAATCCATGAGCAATAAACAGTTTGCTATAGAATATAACCCTATGATATCAGAAACCACTTACTCTCATGAAGACATCTTTGTCAAAACACAAGTCCGATGTCCCAAAGAGCTGGACATCTGGTTTGAACTCCATGATTTTCTTCACAACACTGCAAGAAAGTCAAAAGATTATCATATTATCTAGCACTCACTTTTATGGCTGCCTAATCCATAGTGATAATCAACACTCCCCAAACAAAATACATAAGATTAGATAGATTCAACTGGAAAGAATCAACAAAACTTAACCTCCTAATTTTCCATTGATTATTTCTTCATTAATATTTTACAAAATTTACTCCATTTTTTTTAAGTATGTATAAAAATCTTTTCAAACTAAGAGAGACTCAATTTTTTTCACTATTACAGATTTAATAACAAAATATTGAAGGGTTTCCTTACATAGAAGCAGTTTTTAACAAACTATTGTTAAAACTGCTCAACTAAAAACGCAGCTTCTGTCAGTTGATGCAGCAGCAAGAAGCAGCAGTGGGAGGCCTATACATGTAATAAAAAATTCAAGCTGCTCTTTTTTTCCTACAATGTCATTGTCAGTAAATATTCTTGACTAACAAAACATTTTTGATGAAAATTCTTATTTTTGTTAAGAACTTTGTCACTCCTGTTCAGTACATTATTTTATGTTCATTTAGAAAATTTGAAGGGATTTTCTTTTATACTGATCATCTTAAAAACATAATAGTATTACTAATAGTAAGTGACCTACTGGTTTTCTACAAAACTTTAAAAGACTATGAACAGTTTTTAATTGAAATTCTTCAATAGCATTGACAATCAAATATATTATTCACTTTCATCAATTTTTTTTTCACAAAAATATACATTGTTTAAAAGTATATAAACCAATAAAGAATGTTATGCAAAATAACCCTACAAATAAATATTTTACAGATCTACTTTTCCTCTAGTAGCCTAATAATTTGACAAATATCTTGTAAAAAAATACTGATTTCCCAATCTACTTTCATTAAAGTTATAGCTTTTATATGTAACATTTATTATTTTAGATGAAAAGGAACCTTATAAAATGCTGAAGTGTACAAACTATCTAAACCATCTTATGATGTGGAACAAAAAGCCTTCAAACATATGGTTATTAGGTACAACTATTACTATTTTTTCAGAAAAAAAAAATACACAAATGCATAGTAAAATCTTTTTGAGATAGCCTTTGATGCATAATATTTTTTTAAAGAACACCAGAGTTATCTGATGCATATTATCTGCAGAGCAAGGGGAGTGTGATATCCACATATGAAGTGACCAAAACTATGCTGCATTTATCCCTTGCTCAGCAGGTTATAGATTTTTGGTAATACTTAAAGTAAAGTGATACTGTGGCTCCTTTCATATACCCAAATTTTTGCAGCTAATCAAAATTTAGCTAATATTTCTAGATAATCTTGTACATACCAGTCTACTTTCCAATACATTGTACTAAGAATCTGTTAAGCTGGTTCCATTGACAGAGCTGTAGTGCTTTTACTGGTTGCCAGTAAAAATAAGTATTTATAAATGTAAAAATGGTTTGTAAGAATGATGGACACGTAATAAGAATATCAGTACAAGGAATTAACAAAAATTAAACTTTAACATTTTTGGATAGAATATTTTAGTCAAATCTATTTCAACTTGACTCATTAATTGTAATGGGTTCCAACATAAAACATCTATGATAATCCACTGAGTACTGTATTTGGTTACTGTCTAGATAAGGAACAAACTCAACCATATGTATTCCAGGTTGTTTTTTTATGGTATATTTCACCACAAATTGAAAATAATTCATTACAAATTAAAACAAGAAATCTGTCACAAGCTATAATTTGAGATATTGATGATTTTACACAAACTTTTAGTACTCACTATTATGCTACTATATTTATACATAAAACAACTTGACATAACCCTTGTGAATTACCATTTTGGAATGCAGAAAATGGCAGGAATAAGGGCTGATATTTACAAAGTTTTAGTATCACAGATTCAAATCTAAATACTAATCCTAAGTTTGCATTGAATTCGAGCTTTAACCCCTTCTATGATTCTATCTATGCTAGTAATACAAGTGTACATACTATGTACTATTAACATGTTGGCTGCAATATTATTCTCCTAAGGGCAAAACGACCCACCGGTGGGTCGTTTCGTAGCCAAAGTGTTAAGTAGACTATGGAAATAAAATTTTAAAATTCATGTTTAGTTTGAAAGTGGGATTGAAAGAATAAATTTTCCAGCCACAGGTTATTAAGTTTGGTAGGCCGAGTTGTGTTACATCAAACTTCTATACTGATTAATTGGTTTTATAATACACAAGAGTATAGCATGTATTGTATGTTACGCAAATTTTTTGACTAACTTTGATACATTTTCTATAAAACTTTATGGAAAGTTGACATTCATAAATAAACTCAACTTAGAACTATAAATGATAAAGGTTAATGTATTGCAAATGTATGAATAATATGAGAATTATAAATTATGTCACATGAGTCAATTTAGTCCCCTTCTAGCCTATTAACAATTCATATTATTTAATGAATAAAAATAGTATAAAACAATACGCAACGATGAAATACTTCAATTCGAAATTTGTTCGCTAACAAAGAAGGGAAAATATCCCACTGCATTTGTAAATTAGCCAAATTCAACCTACCATACACGAATGACTTTTCATTTTATTCTAATCACAGCACTTGAGTGCTCTGTTAAAACCCACCCGTATCAATGTTTGTCAATTCTGCTGGAATAAATTTTGTTTCTTTTCCACGTAAGCTAACTTGCATAGAGCTCTTTAAACTCAATCAGCTGAGGTTTGTTTACATGTCCAATAGGGTCTTATTGCTATGTGATAGGGAGAAGTTAGAAGAGAGATCTTTACGATTCCAAATAACTTTTGGAGATCAAATTTAATAATTTCAATTAATTAATTACTACAACAGTAAAAACAACTGTAAATAACAGACGTGTATTTCTCGGTAAATATTCGCTTAAATATCCATTACAGAAAAAATTGCATTTAACTTTTCTAGTGTACTTCTACCGTTACTACGAATTGGAACATAAAACCCGGCGCAAATGAATATATTTTGTGATATTGATAATTCTATGATAAATTTTTACCTGCTTCGATTGTCCTTCTTCATTTATATGTAAAGCAGCCTGTATTCTATCCTAACCTAATCGAACCTAATACTTTCCCCGCATTTGTACCAGGGGTGTCCCAATGAAACAATTCATTTTACTGTTGCGTAACGATTTGCTTGGGTGTCAATATTCGTGTCCTACTTGTATTTAAACAAAAACTCATATAAGAATTATTGCAAAACTAAAACCATCAACTGAGTAGAGAGAGAATCAAACAAGAAAGCCATTCTAACTTCAAAACAAGAAAGTGTTGTTGAACTGAAACTTAACTTAACGATGAAACAACCTAATTATGTGTTGGCAGGGTTTATTTTCATCAAACTATTCAGTTTGTGTTCAAGAGCCACAGTGACTGTATTATTTAGGCAGTGTCGTATCGGGGGAAAAAAGACAAGGGACAAAATAACAAAGAAGGGCTCGCCCTCCGATTTAAAATAATTTACTTCGCTTCCATTAAAATTGCACTAAAGATCAGGGAATATAACATTAATTGCTGGCCATGCAAAATAATCCAAAGCTCCTTTTATTCAAACCACGAGAAAATGTCCACTGGTGACCCGAACCAATCTCTGCAACAACAGTTCTCGATTAGTTAAATGCAATCGTGCACGTAACTCAAACCGTTCAAGCATTCAGCACTTGCGCAAATTTCACAGGGAGGAACGAGACTTTTCTCAAATTTTAAATTAACAAAGATTACCATGCATCCAATATATCAACATTGGTCATTTATCTATTTTTAATGAAATAACGCCTTCAGCAAATTTGTATTCAAATTTCCTTTTACAAATGTTAAAACACGAAATACTAAACATTTTTCCTTGCCGAAGCTTCAATACATCATTCGTGCTTCTCCTGCTTACAAAAGTGATGAAGATTTGAGAGCCTTCGA
>VOMN01044348.1:0-19006 GCA_014899125.1 Orchestia grillus
ACCAGAGATCATAATGTGCACTGTACTGTTGACCGTGTACGTGTGCTGGAGTGTGCACAGTGCTGCTACGGCTTGCAGCTGCTGGGTGCTGTGTACACACTACTCACCTGCTGCAGCGAGCACCTGAGTACACAGCACGGTGCGAGCACTCACTCACTTCTACTCTCTGACAATCTGAAAAAATTTGTAAGAAACTCTGAATAAATTCGGTTTCACCTGGAGAAACGTTAACCTTGCAGACGCAAACGAAACATAATTTTTTTTGGATGAATGGGTTGGTGATTCTATTTTACTGAGGGAACGAAAAATCACTGTGCAATTCTAACGCCTAAATTGAATGAAAGTGGTCGAACGGTTGAAAACAATAATATGTGAGCGAAGAAAACGATCAATAGTCGAATTCAAGCTGACTTTCGAATACTGAGCTAATTTTTTCAAAAGATCGAGCAGAGTAAAGACTTGGAAAGTGCTTCCCCTGCTCTCAAAATGCACCGTTCACATTTCGAAGATGTTGAGTATTTTTAAGTAATTTATTGGAAAAAATTTCGAATACCGAAACTTTGGAGGTACGCGTCTATTGAGTAAATTTTCCGCAAATTGAGTACACTACAAATATTTCAATCATTGGATAAAGATGCTAATCACTAAGTTTATTCTAGTCACCACAGCGTTCAGCTTCACCAAATGCAGAAAAATTTCTCCGTTTGCGAGAAAACTAAGATGAAGACAGAACAGACGCTTTTATCGGTGTAGTAATACTGAACATAAAAAGAACAACAATAGCTGATATCGTTAGGACGATAACTTTGTCTAAAACGGTAGGTCTCTTTAAATACCCATTAATTACTCAAAATATACAGCATCAGTTCCAAGGTACCCAATTCCATTCATTCATATCAGGACCTATTCACGGTAATCTGAAGTAAGACGAATTAACTTGTACCATCATAAAGCTGGAGGGAACTTGTTCCTCACAAAGCATTACTCGTCTGAAGACTTATCGCAAATCGTTCAATAAGAGCAATGAATTGTCAGTGAAAACATCTCCACACAAGAACCGTGCAGCTCTGGTCGTAATTACGGTGTGTACGTCAGCGAGTCTTATCATGAACGACGGCTTGACGCTTATCGGCAGCAGAACGACGCATTAAGCCAGTGAAAGTGTGTGTAGTTATGAACTTCTTCACGTTCAGATGAATGGGGCAATATAACGTTATCTACATGACACTAACTTCACCAAAGATACACTCTGAATGAACATACAGGTTGCGAAACATAATACCTCGGAAGACGAAGAGCTCCTTCTCGTCTGAATTTTATGGGAAACAAGAACAAATATTCTGAATTGCAGTATGGCTGCTATTTTAAACCACTTATATTTGTTTTCAAAGTAACAACGTAATTGTAATTTTTCCCAATTATTGTTTTCGCAATACGTTAGCATGCATTATGTTGACATTAAATGAGAAAAAGTTAAATTACAATACTCCACTCATACTTTCTTACGCGTGGAATACTGTCAGAGTTACAACTTGATCGCTGTGCTCCATTTTTACGGCTAGCTATAGAATAGCCTCTATTTTTCTCCAGTTCAATTTAGTTCAATCGTGACGGTGATCGGGGTTATCCGAGACATTCGAAGCGTTAACCTTAGAATTCACAACGATAAGAATGCAAGTTATTCAAGTTTTACCATTTTCAGTTGTTGAATAACGTAACGGTATAGAATTACCTTTTCCCCAGTTCGTACTAGATTTGGCAACTACAGAAGGAAAGGACAGCTAAACTTGAGAAATACATCAAGACGGACGCGGGTCCCAACAAAGCTCTTCCACGAACGACTAGGCCTTTAGCCAACGTGCGCTGGCGTCATCAAGTACATCATCTTCTTTGGCTTAGCGTTATTTTCAAATTGAGAATATTCATACCAGCACATACCTGTACAAGCATAATTATTAATACATGTATACGCCAAAAGAATATGGGTTAGCTTTTATAATTAATGTTGGCTAAGAAACATCTAAAAACCAATAAACGTAAAGTACGAAAGATATAGATGTAAATTTAATTACTGGCTTCTATCGTTACTTCCATGAAATCATAGATGCATGAAAACAATGTTTGCAAGTGTACAGTTTTTCATGCCATTTTCTAACACACGCCTGAGGACCGTCTTGAGGGAATGTTCTCTTCCTGTCATGATATGAAAAATAGGATTTTTTAAAAAAGTCTATCAACGAACAGCAATTATGTTTATCAGCTCTGCAGAATGTTTTATGTAAATTAAACGATATAAATGATTGATGAAGAAACTAAACTAAAACATCCAATGATATATTGAAAAACTAAGAAAAATACCCCAACAGACATGCACTGTACATTCCTGTCCCACTTTCATCGAATTCCACCCCCGCTCACTTTAGATAAGCTTAATAGGCTTGAAGTCACGAATAAATTGTAGGGTTCAGTTGCAATAATAAAAACATATAATTAAATTCATCGAACTCAAATTTTGAAGTACTGAAGTGCCTATTTGGTTCACTGTTTCTGCATTACATTATATACCGGCACAGTAACATTGCTCTCAAATGCCTTCGCATCAGGATACATTCAAGGAATTTGATGCTTATAAAAATGCTGGTAATTCAAATAGGAGGACAACAGTTGCGGTCAGCCCTGTGTTGTTGCAAGCACTTGTGATTAGCATCCGATAAGGCAGGCGCGAGCTTCAGCTCTAACGGACTTTCGGCGCCGTTATCGGTTTTATCATCTGTACTCGCAACTGTCGTGCGCTCGTGCCTGTTCGACGGAAACGGGAGTATGAGAGCAGGAAAGAACGACATCAATGAAAAAATGAAAAACGAAGGCTAACGTTTATACCTGAAGGATACTGGCACCAAAATACACCTCTCGTAAAGGAACACAATTTTATTCATCTCCACAACGTAAGGTGGACGCGAGTGTCGGAATGTCGCAGCGAACGTTCGTACCAACTTTTAAACTGACCTACGGGCAATTTTTCCATTGCAATGAATTCTTTACACAGTTATTTCATTTAATTCTACGCTATACAGACGAATTGAACGGTTTCGATGTTAAGAACTTACAACTTGTATCTGCAGTCCATGCTTAAGGAAACCACTTGGACCGAATTCATTTGAAATTTAACTGATGATAACATACTACAGATTTCTAGATCAATGCAGATTACTCAAAAGAACTAGTAAAATCGGCTGACTACTTTATTCACCTGCCAATATTCACTTGAATATGATGGTAGCTCACTAGGTGAAATAAAAAAAACACATTTATTCTGAACCAAGAACACGTTTTCCTAAAGAACGGTCTTTATTGAGCATTTGTAGAGAGAGACGTAACTTCTAAAAAATAAACTCGTTCTATAAGATCGATGGGAGAAACCTGATTCACAGTCGCAACAGCGCGTTCTGAATCTTAATGTTGCTCGGACGAAAGCATTAAGAGACAGTGAAGGTTCGCACCCACATCAAATTTTTACTTAGTGAAACTTTGTAGTGTAAGAACATGAGTTAATTTAATAAGATAGAAAAGTATTGTTGAACTAGTCCGTACTAAGCTACTGCAACAGAACTGTATAAAAAACATTTCTGTTATGCTGTATACCTAAATAGAATAGGAATATAGAGTCATGCATTAAAGGTGCTCACGATAGCCAATGTGAATAGAGAACAAAAATAGCAATTGAATGCATGTAGAAAACGAGTACAATGTATCAGTGAAAATAGAGTTCCGTGAGGATGCCAAGCAAGAGAATGTTGAAAGAACTGTAATTTTAACCGTGTATTCAAGCAGTAAATGATTATATATACGCCAAACATTAATGCTCAAACGAGATGATATAAGATATAAAGTAGCAAACTACTGCAGGGATATTGAAGTGACATGGACTAGATGCTCTACGCAGCGTAATTTCTTTACACGGCCGAACCCCGTACGGCGCACGAAACTTACCTCCCTGTCTAGGTGGGGTGAACTGTACAGAGGTTCGTGTCGAAAGAGGACAGTCGCTCGGCTGCGTTGCCCTTCTCTTTGCGCAGCCTTTCACTGCAAGGAGGAAGAACGAAAGTTTTTCCTCCCATTCGTGAAGGGTCTTTCTAAAGTTTCGTCAGTACTTCGTAAGAAGCCTCGATTAAATTTTACAGTGTTGTGCAGCGCGAGATTGGAGGTCAATTAATAATAAAAATATCCCAGGATACTGTTCAAATTGAAAACGAAAAATATTATTTAGCTTACTTTCAACTATTGTTATGTAAAAATGGCAACTGTAGATAACTTAGAATGAAGTTATGCCCCTCGCTTGCGTAACAGCGATATTATACGATTTCTAAATTTCTAAAAAGATTCCGTAATAGTTTATTGAATTCGTTTCTTCTCACAGCCAAGCTATTCGACGGCTTATCGAGTTTAGGTGTTGTTCCCGTGATAGTTGACTTTTTATTTTTCCTCTAGGTATTACAAAAAAGAAACGATGCTTTAAAAATTTCTAAGATAAAATCTTTAAGCTGATGATTGATAAAATAGTAGTAGTTTGAGCAAAAAAATATTTACGTCTTAAGAAGCAACTAGAGCGAGTTGTAAGAAACAAATAAGGAGATAGGTCGGTTGTTAATTCAAGGGGTGTTGAACGTAACATCAAAAATAGGTAAAGCTTTACGTTATGGTTAATGATAGGGTGAAGACAATGGTTTCGGCGAGGGTAAAAGTTACTGTTAAAGGTTAAGTTGAGATAATGACTAAAAGCAGGGATAAAGTTAAAATTCAAATTAAAGCTATAATTAGAGTTGATATTCGATTTAAAACTCTGGCTGAGGTTAGGACTCAGAATAGATTTGAAGTTATGGCTGAGGTTAAAGTCGAGGTTTGGGTAAGAGGTAATACTGGGGTTTTGGGGTTAAGGTTAAGGATAGTGTTAGGATTAAAGTTAGAGTGAAGATTAGCTTCAAGGCTCTGGTTCAGAAATTGGTAGACAGGCTGCCACGGAGCCGGTTAAGTTGAATTTAGTTAGTGTAAAAATTTTTAAAATGCTAGGTTTAGAAGGAGATGATGCAGCCTTATTTGCACCAATGGTTTGAAAGTATCTTATTTGCATAATTGCCTCATTAAGGCGTCCTAAACAAGTAGCTTCCTATTTTTTAGACACTTGATGGTGACAACACCGAATCAGAACAATGCTATAGATGGTAATGGCAGATAGCAGTAGGGATATAGATTGAAGCGCTTGAGTGACTCGTACCGGAAGAGAAGAGGCCATTCAAAATGAACTATTGGGAACAGGGAATCTATACACAAGGAATGTTCTCGTACAGGATCTCTACTTATAGAAACAGCAAGTTTAGAAAGAAGAGCATGAAAAACAAATAAGAGATAGCTATGAAGGTTTGAAAGCTGAAAAATTAAAGTGGGCACTAGAGACAAAATGCTCGAAAGCCTATAAATAACTGAGGTAACCTAACAGAGCCCCCCTGGGGTCACCAGTCTCCATAGCACAGGACAAACAAACCTAACCCTAGTACTTACCTGTGCCCTCTGAAGGGGAATGAATTTCATGTGAAACATGCATACGGAACAAAGCTAGGATCGTTTTAATTAGGGTATTTAGCACTCAAAAACCAAATTTAGGTATTTTGTATCTCAAATCCAAATTTGGGTATGTGGTGCTGTCCGTTCGTGGAATAGAACTTATTTCAGTAATCGGACAACATTTTTCCCTTCAAATGTTATTTCTGATACAAATGACTTAAGAGTATCTAGTTCTAAACAATTAGCAAAATCTATAGAAAATAAACCATGCATGAATGAGTTATTCGAATTAAACATAAGTATCTTTGAATTTTACTTAGTACATGTAAGCCACTGTCGTAACTGTAACACTAAGAGAAAGCAGTAGGCTGCAACTTTACTTTAAAAAAAATTCCGTGAAACAAATGACTCTCATATGCCCATCAATTTTCATCGTCTCAACTTAACAGAAATAATGAATATGTCGACCAAATATACTTCCGAAATCGGAACCCTACATTTATTCGAAATAAAATGACATCGTGAAATGTAAAAAAAAATACATGCCAGAAATACAATCAACGAATCGTATAATAGAAAATTACAGGCACTCCTCACCGGTTTCAGCACCAGGGATGTCTCGAGAAACCCTCAAGTTCCAACTGTCGGGTCCGCATCCCGTCACCGCGGACGACGCCGCCCTCAGCCCGCGCTCCGGCTGCATGGTCCTCACCCTCGCCTTCCCGCGACCCACGCAGGTGTGTCAGCGCAGTTGACCCTTCATCAAGCAAAAGGACCTTACGATCCAGTTTCATGAGGCTGCAACTGGTTTTTCGTACAAAGCTAAGTGTAGTCTTATTGCATATCTACAAAAAACTGTAGCTACTTTTTTGTCCGAAGTTGAAATGTAGCGTTATAGCAAAATTAATTGGGTTGTTATATAGTCAAACTTCTATGCGTCCTTATTTTTAGAAAAATGTGAACTCACTGTTCGTTAAAGCATCAGTAAGTTTATCTTTAAACTAAAGTCATCCGATGGATCTTCATCAGAAACGTGGAAATTAAGGAGCGTTAGAGAATAAGTTCTCGTGAAACGAACTTACAATAGAGAGTACTCAACGTTGTCGGGGAAATAACGAAAGTAGATCAAAGTATCCGTCTACGTGAAGGTCAGACATGTAAGAACTGCAATGATGGAACGAGCGCAATTTCGAATTGGAAGTTTTTTATGATTTCACTGTTTGTTAATAGCATCTTGAAAGATATTTTGTTTAGGAAACAACAGGCTACCAATTCGTCGTTCGCGGACCGGTTGTTTTCGCCCTTCCTGATAAAAATTCTGAGTTGTGTTCTCACCAAAAAGCATTTTTTGTAATAATCAAGTTATCAAATATGGAGCTTAACTACGGAGTCTGACCAACTAACTTTCTTTTCTCTGTGTCATTTTCTCGGGAAGGTGGGCGAGATCACCTTCAGGAACTACTACACGTGGGCGGTGGGGGTGCACGTGTTGCGTGCAAACGGGGGGGCCGCGGCTACCAAAACTTCCTCGAAGGGAGGGGTGACGGGGAGTGGCTTGATGGGGAATGGGGGAGTGGGGGGTCTGCTAAAAGGAGAGGGGAGTGAGTGGAGGGACCCCACCTCATGGCAAGTGGGGGTCGCTAACAAGGTGATCATGCCTCACCCCCACACGGAGACAGCTTCCCATGCCTTTGTCTCCATCACGTGCCTCGAGGTGAGAGAATATCTAAAGAAATGCTTTGTATACATACATAATTAAAGGAGCGATAGATTTCCAATTGAAAATTTGTTCAACGTAAAACAAGTTATAACAAATGAATATGAATGAAATACAACTCTGCCAAATATAATTCGCAGAGTTTTATTTTCCTAAGCAGTGACCTCAAATTTCATTTGTTGGTTCTCTCGCGCCAGCGTAAGTTCATAATTGTTTCAATTAGAGGCTGCAATTCTCAAAACTTCTTCCTTTTTATTATTGAATTTTTGACATTTTTTATTCTAGAGTTGTAATTCTGAAGCATCTTTAATTTTATAGCCGTTACTCTCAGAATTTATCTGAAATTTTTATCAAGACGGAAGATGGCCAAGCTCTAGAAGAGACGGTATGCACGAAGTATTACGATGTGAAAGCATAAAAGATGTACAGTATAGTGCACACCACATACAGCGAGTCCAGCAGCGTGAGTCTGTCATCAGTATCCTAGGCAGTCTCTACCCAACACCTCATCAAAGCACCACTATCAAATGTTGTGTATTATTAAAAGTTTGTTATTCATTATTCGTGAAGCTGCTAAGCGATCGATATTACCCAATAATGATTACTATTGATACAATATTGCGAAACTGTAATTTATTACCAACGCTAAATAGAAGCGCTTCCTGAATTTACCCCTACTACTTTACAACTACATTCTGCGTCGGGAAGAGTGAAGAGTCACAACAGCGAGGGATCACATCAAAAAAGTAAAGTTTCAATAAACGCCCGTGAAAATGAGATACTGTCTAATCATTTATGAGCCATTAATGAATTGCTGAGAGTAAATTTGGACGGTGAATAGACAGTAATGGTGATCTCGTTAATAGATGTCGAGTTGGTCGCAATTCTTCTCGTTTAAGAGAACTCTTTCAAAATTTAAGTAACAGTAATACTTTATTTCGTGCTTCCCACAAAATTTAATTCCCAATGTATATCATTTATAGCTCTAACGAGGTAGGATGTTGCAATCAAGTTCCCATAATGATTATAAAAGCGCCAAATTATTTCGAATTATTCCCTTACTTTGAATTATTTCAAGTTAACTCATAGACAAAGACCTCGTGGCTTTTGTTTTCCCTTCCCTACCACAGTGAGATTGTTTCAGTTTGAAAGAACCAAAAATTTCTTTCACAAGAACTTTCACACCAGCTGATCGTCAGAAGCCGACCTCCCACACCAATTATTTGACTTATTTGACTTTTTTGTGGCTTGAGAGTCGAGTCGAGTGGCAGGAGGTAATGGGACTTCGACTGATCCTGCGCCAGCCGTCGCCGGTCTGGAGGACCTTCTCCGCTGAAGACGTGACCGCCTTCAGGGAGCTGCCGAGACTCCCGCCCTTCAACGTGCCCGTCCTGCACCACCACAAGCAGCAGGTACTGCGGGTGAAGTAGTCCGGTTAAATTAAAATGGTTATTTCTCCGTGTTAATTTGGACCTCATGCAACAAAGTTTTGTATTAACTGCAGCACAGAAGGAAAATTTGGGGTAGACTTGTACAACAAAAACATGAACAAGAACCTGCAAACAGCGCATAAACTGCAAAGAAGAGGATGCACATCATAACGGAGTGAGAGCTTTATGATTTATCATTTGATATGTTTCCTGAAGACATGTCAATTCAATTACAAACACGGGAACGATGCGGTTCCCCACAAACGTGAACAATACTGCAAACACAAGCAGAACATCCGCTTCGGATTTATGCTTAATTTAAACAGGTGAATACTGAAAGCATTTTTGAACTCTTTTAAGTGGCCAAAAAATGCTACGGCCAAAATATTACAATGAACGTTTACTTTACAAATCGGCCAAGAGATGTGCATGCCGTAAGGTGCTTTTAAAGCACGCATCGTTTTCGTGGTATAAAAATGCATATCACGAATTTCACACTGCTGTGTTCCACAACTTCATTAAGTAAAATTCTATTTGAAGTTTCTGAGCGTGGCAAACTGGGCTCTAAGAATTACTCGAGGTTTATGAAAACCTGATGGGAATAACGCGTACTGTGTGCAACTGGAACGGTAAATTGTCAAAATTATTCCGAAATATTAGTCGCAAGGTCACTCACCGCTAATATCATGCACAATATTCTACAAATACAATACTCTGACACGCAATCATGGACAAAAAGTCCTCACGTACCACATATTTTCTGTTCTCACAAACTAATCAGCAAGCCAAAAATAAATTTATCAATGATTGCTGATGCATTATGCTTGAGCTGCATTTTACGTTTGATGCCGCTGGCACACGAGATCCTACTTCATTTTTATCCCCAAATGCAGGCGCAGCCAGCACAAGAAACGCCTCTGGAGCGCCTCATACGACAGACGGACAGCGCGCTACACAGCCCCCCTCCGAGGACCCCAGGCACTAGACAGGTGCGTCTCTACCTCTGAAGAGCGTCTCTTGTTCGTGAACGCCTCCTAATTCATAAAGTTCTACTTAGCTGAGTTCTTAACCTTTAACCGTCTGAATGGCTTTCGAAGTCCACTTTCTTAAAGATATTGCTGGTTTTACGTGCTAGCTAAATGCTACCATATCTCCGAAATATGAAGAAGATACGCTGCTGCTTTGGTATGTATTGGGTTAATTCGCGTGTGTTTTTGAAGTCATGACTCAAACTCATACGATGAACACTTGATGGTGAATTGATACCACTGCTTAGTTTGATTTCGTAATTCTGATTATTTTATATGAAATTTCAACATTAATCTAGTTGTAAATAGCTGTTCTGTGTGAATTTTCAGGTTCTACTACCAACTTTTATTTATGTCTGTCCACTTCTCTGTCAATTTATAATAGTTAAATTACTTCTTTTTTGTTTCTTTTTGATAGGGATATTTTATATTTTCTTTGTGGATGGCTTATGCAAATTAAGAATGAAGCTTTATTTTATTCTTGTTTACTAGTCAAATAATTTTCTACTTATGTTACTCAAAAATATTTTAATATCACATGGCAACACTTTAATTCCAATAACATTTTAATATGTACTGATTCAACCGCTTGCATCCTACGTGCATTAACACTCTATTTATGAACATTCACTCAAAACTACACGTTTGAAAACTCGTTTGTGTGCATCAAGCGACTATATTGTTTATTTCAATTATATTTATCGCTGTAATTATAAATAGCTCACAATCCCAATTTATGATATTTTATACGTAACATGTAAATAATAAGGATAAATAAAAAATATATAGAAATGAACATCCTGAATTTGCTTGCACTAAGTTATTTGTTAAGTTGCATAAACTAAGTTTATATTACCCGCACTGTGATTAAAAATTTAAACCATGTGCGAACTGACGAACACTCCTGTTTTAGTTTGGTAGTTCACTTATCGGAGTACAATATCTAACTAAATTCTTTGTCTCAAAGTGTTTTCTTGGTGTTTAAAATCATGACACACCGACGTTCTATGCGTTTTTAATACAAAATATGGTAGTGCATGTATGATTCCTCAGTATTCCATCTCTAAATCAAATTAATATCATGCTGGGACTCAAAGCTGAAATTTCAATATTTGATCTTTAATATGAATTAACATGCCCCTAAAGTTCATATAATTCGCTGCAAATTATTTAATCAGGTTTCTTTCCAGGAGGACTCGGCAAACGTGGTCGGTAACTACGATATCAACTCTCTCCAGTACGCCTAAGTCTCGGCCAAAACTACTTTACGACTTAGTAAGAAACGCTGAAACTCAGAAACATACGTTCTCATTTTCCTCAACACCTATGTTTATCGGCCTCCAATGTTACTGATCGTGAAACAGGCGTGATGAGGCGCGATCAAGTGAAAATTATTCATAGAAAAGCTCGAAACCGATATTGCAAGCCCCATTATTTATTTTTCATAGACGTGCAAAGGAATTGACCGTTTAAGCAAGTGCAAGCTACTCGGCAATTACAAATACAAAACTAGTGTACGAGCGTCTGAGGCCCTATTCTTCAGTCACACTTGATCAATAGTGGGGTCATTCTAATGTTTGTGATCCAGTATCTGATCTAATCCAGTGATCCAAATGTAGCTGAGGGTTCCTCCGAAGCACACAAACTTATAAAGGAATAAAGGTAAGATCAGACATGGTCAGCAGTCGTCCCTGCAGTTGACGACTCTTACCTGTTTTTCGAAGAGTTCCAAGTCCCCAAATTCCGTGAGGAAGAATTCATTCCTTTGCCCGTCATGAGCCGCCTGTTGACTGAAGGACAAGTCTTGCAGCATGCTGAGTGCGCGGTCATGGAGAACTCGATGCTTTCATTGACTGAAATAGTCAAGGAAGGAAAAAATGATAAAGGTTTTCGGAAAATAAATTATGCAAGCCAAACAAAAGAAAATGAATCACAAAAATAGTTCACTTTTTGCTTCAGGTGTGAACAGTAGTAGCCGTAGTTTTAGCAAGGACAGCAGCACTTCGGGAACTCAGGTAATCTCTCACCGAAAGAGAAGAGACTATTTATTATGGACTTTGGAGTACGGGAAATCTATGCACAAGGTGTGTTCCGGCACAAGATATCTTGTGCATAAAAACAGTACGGTGAGAAGGAAGAGGAAGAAAAGAAAGAATCAGCTACGAAAAAGGAATTAAAATGGAAAGAATCAAAGTGGACACGACAGGTACAAGTCTTGAAGGCCTACCTAAAGTTGAAGTAACCAAACAGTGTCCCCCTGGGGACGCTAGCCCTCATAGCATAAGAAAAACATGCCTAACTAATATAACCCTATTGCCTATGGCCTATCCTCAGTGGACTCCATGGCGTACTGGTTAGCGTGATGACCTCGCAGCCGGGACGTTCAGGGTTCGAATCCGGGCTCAAGCAAGGTATTTCGCGTAACCAGGGAGTGCTTCCCTTGGAAAAGGAAGCTTAAACCACACATTCCTCTCGTAGCTCACCAAGCCAGTAGTTGTAAAGTATTGAAACCCCAACGGTAAAACATGTTGAAATTAATAAAGGTTCTTTTTATCCAAAGTCCCCTCTGGGGTCAGGTGTGAGTAAATTACTATGGGTGGACCATGACTGCCGAAAAGTCCAGCGTGTTGTTCGTCCAGCAGACAAACCTCAAGCTACGCAAGAAATCACGGGTGGTTCACCAGAAGCCACTTTTTTGCCCGTTCAAGGAAGTGTTTTTATGAAGACTGCACTTTCTCGCAGAGGACGTTCGCCAACGCATGCTCAGATGCTGCACAAAAAGTCCCGGATCACAGGAAATCAAACTTTTACTGAAAGAGGAACCGCACGTGCCGGTTTGGGAGCTGACGCAGGCCAGGGTATTATCGAGGAAATGAAGCACATGTTTAAAGGCAGGTTGTAGAGTGGGGCATTCTAAAGACCATCACAACTCGGGCACAATCTCCGGTAGCGCAGGAAAAAATCCGGCGGATGAGCCGTGGATTTTGTAACTCATAACTTAATCAATACTCGCCATGGCGGAATGAATCTTCAAAATCGGACGCTTGAAGTATTCCCTTTTCATACCTGCTTTCGCTGAGATAAACAGCTCGTACGTGACCTGCCTCGTGCATCTCCCCTTCATCCAAGCCCAATCGCATCGTACACATGTACGAAAAAGGTTAATCTAGAGAAATAATTGTCAATGTGGTACGTGAGAAATATTAACGAATCAAGATGAACAGTAAAAATTAAACTGATGCTTCAAAGTATCATATAAAAGATTTCATGGCTAACAAACAATAGCTGCATGATTCTTTAGAGAAAACATAGACCCTGATAATATCCATGAAGCTGAAAAATCGTGATTATCAACATATTATTCATAATAGTATAAGCATTTTTTACATAGTCTCTAACAGAAAATACAACTCAATCACACCCAACACATTGTGAGTGACGTCCTTGGGTATAACATTTATTTCGTCTCTGTGCACACAGTCCGCAAAGTCTTCTTGTTCAATCGTACTTGCTACACAAACCAATATTTTATGTTTCTTGCTCTCCTAACACGTCTCAGCAAATCGCAATAACCGGAGGAACGTCATTGTGCGAATAATTCGTGACGTCTCTAAACATTCAACAAGGAGTATCAGTGTTACAGCGGCATGACTGCAAACTTCTATGATCATATAATAAGAGACAGCGTAGCTAAGTAATGCCAACCACGATTTTAGGGTAGAACGTATTTATCTTTAACACCAACATCGAGGTAGGTTATACTTAAAAAAAACTGTATTAGAGTTCCGTAAATTCATCAATTAGACACAAGCGTATATTCAGAGCTGAGCTTAAGTTAATCATATCATACATTACTAATATTCTTAATGACTGATTTACGAGTGCACTCCTGATGCATAACTTAAATTCTTCTGCGGGAATAATCAGTCAAAAAGTCAAACACAAGTAAATGTGCTGATAAATGATACAAAATGATGCGATTAGCCCGTCCAATCTCTTCGTGGGAGAAGCTACAAACTTTCACTGGGCAATCAACAGCACAACACCTAGGGTCTTTATGAACAAAAAAGGTCGAGGAAGATTCGATTTCTTTTTAGGAGTCGAAGCTACATGTCCATTTTTTCGTACGGTGCGAACGAAGACAAAAAACTGATGAGGGTGAGAGCAGAAACTTGAACATTCCCCACCGCGATGGATTCGAACCACTAACACTCACGCTAGCTTATTCGAGCGTCGTTTTAGGAGCAGTATCCACTGCAGCGTATTAAACGACACCCAGTATGACAACGATGTCACACCTAAAACATGACTTCGTGTGCAATATATTTATAATCCCAACTTGATAACTCTACGGAATTTCGCAATTAGAAGGACTTGACTTTACATGGAAGACGACTGGCCAACTATTTAGAGGCACACGCGGAGGCCCAACGATACGCCATAAAAGATAAGAAAACAATACACACATTAATAAATTCTCACCTCTTTTTGAGCTCCCATTTTGTGGAGAAACTTGCACGCCTATTCGAACAATAGGAAAATGAGAACTCAGTCCGGCAGGCGGTGGCAGAACCACCAACACCACCGTGAGAAAAGCAAGGCCATCTTCTAGTCCCAGACCAGCACACATTCGAAGACCTGCACAGCAGTGTCTCGTTCGGGATAATCCTGTTTTCTTCAGCACGTTGTGATAAGCGTGGAGTGATGCAACGCAACAATGACCTCGTGGTAATTTTTCTCCAATTCCGATTTAACAAAGCCATACTTCACGGGTAGACGTAGTATCACTGAGCCAGGTGAGTAGAACTGGTATGACACAAGCCATATCCCCTTATTTCTTTAGACTGGACACACAGTACTAAAACTTTTGCACAGACATGCATTCTACAACATTGCAAAAACATGTAAGAACTCACGCGTGTGTAGCTTCATTTAGAGGAACTAAGAGAAACGTACTTTTTCATCACAATTTATTAAAAAATTGTTCCACAACGTGCGCGTACAAAATGCTTATGAATACCCGCTATCCACGAGTTTATCTCAAATTAGTCCTTAAAATTGAACAGAACAATCTAGACGAATGCGATGGCCAAAGGTCCCTCCCGTCAGTTGCAACATCGCATAATAAAAGTGAAGAAAAGACACCATACAAGCACATATGATCCACCAGGAGTCCCCCAAAACTACGGCTGCTCCTGAAACGTTATAAGAGAAAATTATACGCCAAGGATACTTTAATTACCAACTAAAAGCGGTAAAAGATTCTCACACGCAGAGCTGATGGAATTGCTGTGGGTGTATGGAAAATATGTTGGCAACAACACGTCCTTTTGTCGTCATGGGACATTCATCCAACAAGCAGACCCTCTTCGACATGAAGTCGGGAATCCTGTTTCTTCAAACACGCTAAATTTGAAGGATACTCTGAAAGTTGAACCATTCAGCAAGCCCCTGGGAGCAATGAAAATATATTCCATTCACACTGTATACAGCATTAAAAATATATCATGCGTGATATGAACATAAACTTTCACACAGCACTCAAATTGACTTAGCAAAGACTGACAGCCTAATACGAAAGAGATAACAAATTTTACCGCCCAACAAGTACAACACTTCACTTATTTATGGCAGGCTTGACAGAACTGGCTATATATGTAGCACCAATTTGTTCTGTAGCACATGGTCCAACAGAGAAACTGAAATTAATGGACAAAATCAAAACATAGGTGAGACTACGACTAATTGCAGCAGCCGTATAAATAAACTACAACATATCAGCGCCTCAACGTACAGCGTCAGTGGTGAGGACCACACAAAAATGGTGAGAAGACAACAGAACACTTATTTCCAATTCCAAGCACCTGCTCAACTCAATTTTACACTTATGATTCATACGACACAGGGTCATGAGTTCTGAACTAGACTTACCTTTATTCAATTACCGCACACTCCACAAGCAGCCTCCGACCACCGAGTAAAATATCAAAAATGCGAAACTCAAGCGCTTCGTGTACTTTACTTTGCATTTTAACCCATTCGATCTGCCCGTTTTTCTCTTAATTAAAAGGGTAAATTGTTATACTAACGTCAAGCTCAGAGCTTTCGTTGAGATTAAAACTACAACATGAAAACTATTACTATACTATACGCTATAAAAATGAAAGACGGACGGTTAGGACTATGAAGTAAATACTCGGACAGTTCCGACACTCATCACCACTACCTCAACAGCTCTCAGCCCCCAAATGGAACGTCAGGCGACTGCCTATCAAGCGGCGTACAACCGACGAAGTAAGAACTCATCAATACTGCTGCTAAGAAGTAAATGTGTTTTCTAGCTCGCGATCTGCCAAAGTCAACCCCTTACTACGGATATATGTACCTCAGTAAACCAAAAAAACATACCGAAAATGAAAGAAGACTAACGCAGATAAAATTCGGAATACGAGGTTGTCTGAATTAGGCCGAGACTGCAACGCGGAAAAAATAGCAGAAGGAAAACGATCATAAAATGATATGATCATGTAGAGTCATGCACTTATACAAGAGCTGAAGATTGTTAAAAACAATTCTCATTGCCTGGTAATTGTTGCGAACCTACCCATTAAGACTCAAATTTTACAAATAAGTAGACGCGAGTGCTAATTTTTTTCGCTATTTTCCCCCCACATGTTACTACACCAGAGGGTTTGAATGAGCCCGTAATAGAAGCATGCCTCCAACCACTGGACAAAACAAGAAATTGAGGCTTCATTCTTACTTCGAGTGAGACACATAAATATGGCATAGAAAATATGAGGGAAATTCTTATCAACAATTTGAAATAGGAAAAATGATTGACGATATGAAAAAATGCCCGTTTTAAAATCCCCTTCAACGTTTTTCGTCGTAGGAGACAGACCGTGTAAGATGTGATTTCTACAAAATAGTTTGAATACTTAAATTCGAAGCATGTGAATAAATAAGAAACTTATCGTTTCACCTTAATCCAGGGTCACATGGAAACCAAGTGGTAATGTTATCAAAAGGAGGACAGGCTGTCAAACTTTCAAATAAAAGAAACAAACAAAACTAAAGTATTTGTATCATCATGCGGCGGTACGTCACCCTTATCGTATCTTGATATAACTTGCATTCACGAGTAGGTATTATTCAGGAACAATTATAATGTAGTCATAGCAAAATTTTGTGCGCAGGAAATTTAAAGATATGTCTAGACGCGATATTTCAATTCAATGTCACCAGGACACAAGAGGAAGATCACCTCAGTCACCAATTGATTTTCTAAAACGAACCTTAACCACTTTTAAAATTACCAACAGAATCAATTAAACGAAAGCACTCACTTTAATCGTTAATCCGGTATCACTTCTACGAAGATGGAATTTGACAAGGAAGGACATTTTCGTTTTAATAGAGTGAGGCCAAAATAGAGACCGCTCGTGTATTAATGAAAATACAGCCCGTGACACATCTGACGACACACCGCGATGTTGAGGGACCACAGCTTACCAGATCGATGGTGGATGCGATATCCGTATAGATCACTTGCAGGCATAGGCCGACCCTAGCGTTCTACACGTAAACCTGAGACACACGCGTCCTACGAGTCATATGGGGGTAGGCATTTTTATTTTTCGAAGGTCAGATGTGGTGGCATTTTGAAATTACGATGCCTTGTATCGTATTTCCCTACTCCTCACACCAGATCTTTCCCATTGAATGCAATAATTAATACACGACGGTAGCAGTGATACCGCTTCTCCCAACGTGTGTACCCGGAGAAAAAACAACAAAAAGCCCTTTTGAGAACCAGACGTGATTCTCCATTGAGAACCTAGCAGAAGACAACAGCTGAGCACGAGAAGACGTTACGCGGCGAGACGCCAGCGAGTGACGTCACTTGGTGGGAGGATGTTCTTGCAGGGAAGGGTGTGCTCGAGAGTGTGGAACTCGAAGGCCCCACAGTTTCGCACCCTAGAGCTCGTGAACAAGACACACGAAAGGAGCAGTCGAGAAATAAACACGTGATACTTTTAAACAAATACACTGGACTTGACATTAATATGCTAACATAAGTTGAACAGTCACAAAGAATTTCACCCGGCGATACACCCAAACTACCTGCATCATTTTAGTGCCCGACACCTACACGAATCTATCTATCTATCGATAATACACCTCCATGAATGATGGAAAAAGTCTACCCACCTCGAAGTCTAAGCCCACAACCGATCCTTTCATTTAGTGCTCCTGGAAAACATCTCAGGGCACTCCAGAGTGACGTCTCGGCAGAGCCTACCAGGACAGACGCCGCTCCCTGCACCTCATCCACGATCAGAGAACTCCCAAGCGCTGCGCCACCTCCTCAAGACGTGTCACAGGAAACGTTCCTCTCAACGCACTCCGAAGTTCGTGGCAACGGAACGAGTAGAGTAAAGACATAACCTAACGCCCAATAATAAATAGAATGTGGCAACAGCAGCGAGCCAGACGGCCTGTTCTCGGGTTCCAACCCAAGTATGGTGCCGAGTACAATACCTCGGCTGGAGAAGGTAATGTATTCTTAGCACTTCACTGCCCCGGAAAAAGCTTCGATCCATTCGAGGTTTAGTTTGGATGCAGAATGTATAATTATACAATCTGGCCATATTTTTCACTCACGCATGGAACCATTATAACGGTTCCATGCGTGAGTGAAAAATATAGGAAATGAGTTTATAGTGATCAGGCTGTGTAGAGTACATATTTAAAATAGACGCAGACTGAAGGAGTAAGACTACCACAATTAGGGAGCTACGTTATTGTGCATCAAAATTTCCAGGTGTACGATAGCGGTAAAAAAGTTTTTTAAAAATGAGACCTGCTTGAACACAAGTAACGTCATACAATTTGGTTACACAAAACTTATTTGAGTAAGTAAACTCAATATACGTCGGTACCAAAATACAGTCAATTCATTAAACTATTTCCAATAGATTGTTCATAAAATAGAATGACAAGAGCGACACTATATTTTTATGAACAACGCATTCAAAATCTTAAAAAAAAAAGAAATTGTACTTCCCCTACTCCTCACACCAGATCATTTCCATTGAATGCAATGGTCAATACACGACGGTAGCAGTGATACCGCTTCTCCTAACGTGTGTACGCGGACAAAAAACAACAAAAAGCCCTTTTGAGAACCAGACGTTACGCAGCGAGACGCCAGCGAGTGACGTCCCTAGAATATAGGGGTTGGTGGGAGGATGTTCTTGCAGGGAAGG